>JALPQI010026685.1:0-13304 GCA_025490895.1 Thaumatotibia leucotreta
AAGAAAATAAAATGTTACTCTTTGGGTGATCGATTTTTCTTAACATTACTCTAAAGTTTGTAGAATATTTTGATTTCTATGTGGATAATTTATTTCAATTCGCGCCATATCTTTTTTTTGATAAGTTACCTATTTGTATTCCTGTGATGGAACGCGATGTTACCGAAATGTGCTAATCGGATGCTTAGTAACTTCCGATTTGCAAAGATTAATATGTTTGGTTCCATACTTTTGACCTCGAGTGTGCCGCTCAACCAGTTGGGACCCACTCTAGAACCATGTCACAGTGACAACTAGTAAGAGAGTAAGAGATTGCTAAAAATGTGCTTTATAGCGTCATTTTGGAATGGTTCCCTCCTAGGACTCCAATTGGTTGACTGTATATGCTATAGGTCTGTCTCTAAAGAAGACTTGGGCCTCCTTTTAGATCGGGGAAGCCGTGTCCATAACTAGGTAAAGGACCCCTGCTATAAGGACAAGAGTACATTCTGGCAAAAAAGAGAAATTATAAAATGTCGGAAACTGAACTGTAAAGGAGGTAAAAATCCAACAATTCCTTCAAACAACAAAACCAAGGTTTACGTAGCCATATATGTATGGCCACTTTGGCTTCGAACTCTATTGACTGCTATTAGGGTTCAAATTTGAAATCGAATTCTGTCTGTCACTTATGTCTGTTATTTTGTCATTTACATATTGCTACCCCAATATTACACAGCTCCATGTTATATTTTCGGGGTAATTAAATCTGGACTAAGTGACAGTGTAACAATTGTTCGAATTTCAAGTTGATAAAAGTGTAACACGGAACTTTGTAATATCGATTAATGTTATGCATTAATTTAAGAGGATGAGGTAATTTTTATACTATAGATGTACTATAATTTATCTTGTCAATATCAATACTGGGTTATTTTTTCACCAGTACAAATACTCTGGGGGGTGTATAAGTAAGTCAACGCCGAACCTGAAATCGCGAAAAAAAAATCAGCTGTTCCATAGAAATTGTCGACTCATGGTCACCTGAAATGTATGAAACAGCTGATTTTTTTTTCGCGATTTCAGGTTCGACCCCATAGTAAAAGTTGTTCATTTTGACTTACTTATACACCCCCTAGAGTATTTGTACTGGTGAAAAAGTAACCTTGTATAGAAAGGCACCTTATCGGGTAAATAACATAAGTTCAAGATAGTTAAATGAATAGTCACCGTGACAAGGTTATTTCAGAAGACATAGGCGTTCTTACCTGGAATATGGGCTTGACGTGCGGCCAGGCGGCAGGGTGGCCGCCGGGCATCAGCGACGGCCCGTACCTCGCGCCGTCCTCACCTCCGCTCACCTGCGACAACCATCACATGTACAGTCAAACAAGTCAATAAACAGGTTAGGGAACATACCCATACTACGTGACCCTTTTTAAAGCGTTTTTTGACCCTCCCCCCTACCCCTGGTGACCAAGCGTAGTATATGCAAGCAATATAATTGATCTGAAGTCAAATATTTTTATCCCATTAAAAAAAGTTCGCGTAAGGTGTGCATCGCGACGATTACATCGCGACACATCCCTCTGTCTCATCGCAGTTATGAATTATAAGCAAATTTATGTTGGTACAGTTAAGCTTAGGTTCATAAGCTTTATCAATTATCAGTTTATTTCTATTTAACAAGGTCACCTCTGTAAACTTTTACCTTTTAACTGCCTTGAATTTTTCATCGTGCGTGCCCGTGTCACCACCGATACAAAATTACACCACGCAGATTAAAGCTTGCATTTGATCCTAAGTTTTACATCATAAAAACCCAATCAGACCTTGGTCTTATTTATCAGAATCTGGCGAGGTGAGCTGGGTGTTGATTGTCTCATGTATCAGACTATGGCGGTTAAAAGGTTAAGCATGTCATTCTCTGAATAGAGTAAACTTTGTTCCCGAAAATGTATTATGTATACCTAAGAATAAGTAATGTAGGTAACTAGTAGATAGAACCTGTAAAACGGTTAGGTCACGTTGCAAATTAACTTACACCCATTCCAATATAGTGAATTCCAGTGGGTTTGAGTTCTTTACACCAGCGTTGTGTGTCCATGTATTGAGAGTTACCACCGTCAATTATTATATCACCTTTTTCCAAGAGTGGTACCAATTTTGAAACAAATTCATCCACTGCTGCCCCAGCTGTAATAAAAAAAATAACATTACCCAACAAGTCATTACCTTTGAAACTAAGCTGTATCCAGAAAAGTTCATATGACATTAATGTCTCAAAATGTGGTCCAGAATAATCCTTAAAAGTTTGTTGGTCATTTCCACCCTGTATAGAATTGTTCATTCAATAACTTACCTTTAACTAAAATGACAACTTTTCTTGGCTTTTTAAGTTTTGCAACCATATCCTCTAAAGATTTTGCTCCAATAATTTTGGTTCCTTTTGCTTCATTTGCAAGAAATTGATCTACCTGTAAAAACATAATAATACTAATTAATACATTTTCTACATTCTTTTATTGAAACTTCTCTAGGTTTGTCTAAACTCGTTTTAACTTACGAATGCCTATGT
Organism: Thaumatotibia leucotreta; assembly: GCA_025490895.1. Classification (NCBI taxonomy): domain Eukaryota; kingdom Metazoa; phylum Arthropoda; class Insecta; order Lepidoptera; family Tortricidae; genus Thaumatotibia; species Thaumatotibia leucotreta. Next base: position 2,558 of record JALPQI010026685.1, read on the forward strand.
AGAATACGTAAAGTTTGGGTTTTACTTATGAGCATTATTTAATTTATTTTAAATTTACATATTTAGATTTAAGCTCAAAATCATTACCTTTTTTAGGGTTCCGTACCTCAAAAGGAAAAAACGGGTTATTCCCATCTGTTACCACCAACTTGACACCAGTGGTAACAACTGGGAATTTTTTTCCCACTTGTTACCACCAGAGTACTTGGTGGTAACTACTGGGAAAAAGAATTCCCAGTAGTTACCACCAATCACTTTAGTGGTAACTACTGGGAAAAATAAATCCCAGTTGTTACCACCAAGTACTTTACTAGTAATGTGCTTGTTTTTAATAGAATATACACAAAATACTTTGCCAGTTATTAATAAGGAGCAAATTTTATGAATATAACTTTATTTATAAAATATCTTATTAACCATCGAATTTTACTAAATTATGAATAAATTTTGATTTTTTTTTTTTATATTTTGTCAGTATTACCTACTCTGAATCTGAACCAAAAATATTAAGAACTATGTATAGGAGCATTTCTATTCTTCTATTTACCCATGTAAGAATTTGTTAACAGATAGTTACATTTTCATTGTGTGTTTATCTGTAGATACATAAAAACATTACGTATACACAGTGAATACACTATAGTAATAATAAGCCCCCATTTTGTCTCACCTTGTTTTTTTTGCAAAAATCCATAGTCAACAAGGTTTCAAACAGAGACTAAAACTCCGACATCGCAACGGCTTGTAGTTTTTTTATAAAAAAAAATGTCAAAGTTGGCTCATACCCGGGTCAAGAAAATCCGAAAACATTTTTTTTTCTAAAAATCTAACGTATTTATTTAAATTCTGATTACACCAATTGATTGGGAGTATAATACTTAACCTTAATTAATTGGTGGTAACTACTGGGAATTATTTTTCCCAGTAGTTACCACCAATTAGTTTGGTGGTAACAGTTGGGAATTTTAATTCCCAATTGTTCCCAGTGGTAACAGGTGGGAAAAAAATTCCCAGTTGTTACCACTGGTGTCATGTTGGTGGTAACAGGTGGGAATAACCCGAAAAAACGTTACCCTTATATAATCACTTGCGTGTCTGTTTATCTGTCCCTCGGTTACAGCGAATTTGCTCCAAAACTACTGGGTCAATTGAGTTGAAATTTGGCACACATTTATAAGTTAGTAGCCCCACAATGGATATGGAACGTAAATAAATGAATTTTAGACATGAGGTCTAAAACAAATATGGATAAATGAGTTTATTAGTATTGAAAGTCCCTAGCTGTCTAGTATATTTGCCCTACAAAATCCGATGTCTGATTATGTAAAACCTTTTGAAATGTATGAAAAATACAGCATAAACAGCTTATATTTAGATCACATAGACTAAGGTTGTTATATTGTTTGCTAATAAGCTCTTCACACAGCCACACACCTCCTCCAGTAAAGATCCTCCATATTTGGTACATATTTGGTATTAATTTCAACATTACAGATTACCCCTACAGATTCCTGAGGAAAAGTTCTTAACAGAAAGCCAGTTAGAGAACAAAGTGATCTTATAAGGATACCTTTATTTCCTTCAAAGGTCTAGAACCTTAAAAATTCAATACCTTAGCAACTGTTCTGTTGAAGGCACAAACAACAAATCCCTTGGAGTCCATATTGAGGATAAGGTTCTGTCCCATTACAGCCAACCCAATGAGGGCTATATCTGCCTTTGGTCTGCAAATAAACATGATTCTTTTAGAAATTACATTTTTAACAAACCATTTCTTAAGTACCAAATTTAATTTCTCTTACTTCTCACCTTTGAAATAATTCACTGCTCTAATCAGAACAACTTTAAACAGCTTAAAGGGATTGTATTGTTTTAATCCAAGTCATGTTCAGTAACTATTACAAGTATTGTCGCTTGGTACCCACATCACAAGCCTTAATTGAGCTTACCATGGGACTACATTGGGACATCTTTCACAAATGAAAGATGTCCCAATATATTTATTATTTTATTTATTAAACTTTTACTATAAAAAAAACATCCAAACAATGCAATTTAAATAAGAGCTTGTATGAAAATACAATTGTATATCATGGCATAATTAACTAAAAAATAAATGTATTAATTTAATATATTTATTTATGGTAATTCCATGGATGCTAAACTTGACTACTTTATTGGAGTCACCTTCAGATAACCTTCAGGGTATAAAAGCCTTTAAATGCCCTACTTGTGCCAAACAACTTATCAAGTAAGTGCCTGTTCATGAGTAACAGCTGTACAGGCAATGACATTGAAAAATGGACAAGTATGAATGACATGACAATCTAATATCACCAACTCATTCAAATAAATATCAAAGATTTATATATAAAGAGAAGAAAAACTCCTACCAATACTAAATACCATTCGAAAAACGACCTAGAGAACAATTAGTAAATTACTAAGACTTTGAAAATCATTAATATTATACATATACAATTCATACCAAGAGAATTGATAAACTTAGTAATAGTACTCATCAATAAAATCTACATTATCTAGTAGTAAAATATAATATTATTTAAAGAGTATATAATAAGTGAATTAACTTACTCTGCCATGTTGAAAAAAGTATTAAACACTTGAAAAAATGAACTTAAAGTTATTTCGCCAGCTACTTAGCTCAGCTCACCGACAAGCCACCGACCAAGTACAACCAACTGAACCAATGTCAAAAATGTCAAGCATGGCATGACATTTTACGTAGTCATTGTGGTTTCGGAGTGGCTACTATTTAATGTTGCTACAGTCAAACGGCACTTTCTAGTAGGCGGCTACATGATCGGACTGCCAACCGTCGTAATCAACCATTAAGGCGGAAACACACTATTAAAACGCGACGCTACGCAACGTGTCGCCACCGGATATGCACCGTGCACATCACATACCCAACACACGATGCCACGATACGCTAGTTATTTCTGGCCTACTACCGCGAAAATCGAAATTCGGAAATTTCGAGGATTTTCCTCTGTCACTCAAACGAAGGCGTCATTCGTTTTTCGCGGTAGGGCCGCTGAAGACAGTTGGCTTACGGCAGTGGAAGTGTACAGTGTGTGGCCTACAACCGGGGTGAAAATTTAAACGGTGCATTAATAAGCTGATCAACAATCATTTCCACATATTGTAATTAAAAAAAAAAATTTTTTTTTGTAATTTTTTGTTCATGTATTTTTCATTATTATGGGTTCATTTACTTGAATTAAAAGTTATCAATAACTTATCATTTTTGAATCATTGAAAAACGTACATTTTTTTTTTTAAAACCGTATCAAATTAGTGTAAAAATGCAAACAAAATTATTGTCATGACTTCCTACCTGGTATACTATCAAGATGTCTTGCGACTGACAAGCTACGACATCGTGATGCCAAGATCCAGTACTAAAGGTCCATAGCTTTGAATAACAATATCTCCGAACTTAACCACTTTGAAACACCGGGACCTTTACAGGATTATTGCTGATAGTCTAAGGAGTCACTCATTTCATTTTTTTCCCGTGTTAAAGACCACACACTGTATAGTCGTGCGCTATGGATTTCATAAATAACGAGTCAGATAAAGATTTTGATGAAGATTTGATGCATATTTTGGGTGCATATGATAGTTAAACGACTCAAGAATTTTCCCATGCATTATTTATCACAGTACGATCCCTGTATTGAGCTAAACTCATGTCATAATATAACAGGATATCGTTTAACCAACTCAATTAATTCGCTTGTTTACCCCCACCATCAACAACACATCGATCTATGCGGTCTGGATCGGGTAGCATGTGCAAAAGGTTTATCAGCCTCCGTAGCCCAGTTGGTAGTGACCCTGCCTACGAAGCTGGAGGTTCCGGGTTCGAATCCTGGCGAGGGCATTATTTGTGTATTTATTTATCACAAATATTTGTTCCTTGGTCATGGCTGTCTATGTATTTAAATATCTATAGGTATCTATCTATTATGTATATCGTCGCTTGGTATCCACATCACAAGCCTTAATTGAGCTTACCGTGGGACTAAGTCGACTTGTGTAAGATGTCCCAAGATATTTATATTTATATTTTTAAAATGTGCTATACACAATATTTAAGTTGCCATACATATGGCATTCGTTTTTCCACCCTGTATGTGGCTGACTTTCAATAGAATTTGCTGTCGCGTTTGCATCGCAATTTGACGCCTATCGCGAATCATTTGAATTATAATTTAACAGTTTAGAAATGAATGAGTCTTATAATTTTATACATGACGTTAAGTCTATCGGAAAAACCTTCATATTAATAAGGATTAATCTATAAATGTCTAAAGTTCATTCCTAGATCTCGCAGACTATACAGGGTGCTCGCGAGGAAAACGAAAGATTTAAATGCTGGATTCCTGACCATATTTAGAGTCTTTAATGTTATTTAAAATTTCCTGGATTCGGCTTGGTTTCAGAGATAATCAACCTTTTTTGAAAATAAGTTTTTCGACTTAACTCGTCATTTAACTTCTTTTTTATTACAATGGTACCACGATGTGTTCTAATATTACCACACCTTTTGCCTGACATTCCAAAAATACGAATAGACTTGACGAAATAACCTGTACCTAAAAAAAACAATCGAAATAAATAATTTAAACAAATTGTTGTTATGATAAAATGTACTGGAAATGTTAAAAAATATTCAAAAAGACTTAAAAAAAAGAAGAAAAATTTTTTTTTTGGTGGAATTGACATTATGAATGAATGAATGAATAAATTTATTTCAGACCAATGTCCATATTGCAATAATTAGTAAATACAAACACAAAACAAACACATTAGGTCTCTGAATATTTTTTGTTTATTTTGATGTCTAGAATGCATAGTTAAAATCTTTAGAAATGCTCGCGAGCACCGTGTAGATTAAATAGTGATAATAATCAATATCAATAATGTTAACTAAAAATGTATGTGAACTGTAGCGTTAAAGTTTTGGCTTTTTAAGTTAGTGGTAAGATCAATATTCGTGTGAAATTATTATTTTAACGTATTTTCTTAAGTCTGATATATGTGCACAAGAAATCAAAAAGTATTCTGTGGCTCTACCGCGAAAAACGAAATTCGTCGATTTCGAGGATTTGTCTCTCTCACTCTAATGACGCCTTCGTTTGAGTGACAGAGAAAAATCCTCGAAATTTACGAATTTCTATTTTCGCGGTAGTAGGCCAGGGCCCTATCCCACTAAACTTTACATATGTAAAATGTGACAAATTTGTGGAATTGTTTACATAAAAACGTACCACAAATATTACACTTATGTAGAATCGACAAGTCTGTATTCTACAAATATATGCATTACAAATCACCGTAACACAAAGCATGGCTGGTGGTCAATGTAGTCAGAGATGTAGTTTACAATTTACATATTTGTGAAATATGTAAAATTGTATTTATTACAATTTGTAAATTTAACAAATATGTAGATTACATGTAAGGAACTTCTTTTATGTTGCGGATAGTTTGATACCTTTTAAAAAGCGGTAAAAATACCTTCCAAGTTTCTGTGTTAATACGTGATTGATATTTTCTGGGCTCCTATTGTGCAATTTCTAAAATGCGTTTTCAAGATAAAATAACGGTTTTGAATCTCATTTTAGAGACTAAAGAGATTTTATTTGGAAGATGTAGCAATACTTTAACCCATGATGTAAAAATACAGAAATGGAAAGAGATTACAAATCAGTTAGAAAAAGTGAAAATATATTGAACAAGGTTTGGAGAAACGAGTACCTACTGTTCTCGTCACGAATCGCCCTTATTTATCTCGTCTTAAGCTCTCTTAGGCGAATGTATGAATGTTCACAAGATGTCCTCGTATACACAATACACAACACAACACAGCTTTCCAGTCGTGTTAGTTGAAGTGTGATCATCTGGATAGTATTGTGACCTAAACGTTTTTCTATATTATGCAATATTACACAACTTAAAATAACCATGCTTGCATTTTTGGGTTGAAGTCTTAGATGATTCAAACATGGAAACTTTTAGTTAAAATCCCCAGCGATTTTTCAAACATCCGTCTCATCGATTTAAAAGTTCGTAAAAATCGTACTAATGCTGCATTTCTTGGTACTTATCTGTAGGGGTATGTTTGGGGTCAGCAACCATTTTTATACCCGCTGTCTCCTAAAATGATAGCGTCAGGGAACGGTCTCCATAAAGGTAGAATGGAACTCTTATAATGAGATTGTACTTTTTACACGCGGTGATAGAATTGTAGATTTGTAGCTACAATTCTACAAAATTGTACGCATTTTATTACAATTCATCGTAACTTAAAACTTTTACGTACAATTGTAGACTACAAATATGTAAATTTTCCCGGAAAACCACTTGTAATATGTAAAGTTTTGTGATACACCGAATTGTAGATTTATCACTACAATTACATATTTGTAGAAATTTTCCGATACAAATTTGTAATATGTAATTTTTGTGATACGCTCGCTTGTATTATCTACATATATGTAATATGTAAATTGTAATTTACAATTGTAACGTTTGTGGGATAGGGCCCAGGCCTACTCGGTACTTGGTATGAAAATTCAAGTGTGGCCAGTATGGTGGTTCATGTTAGTATGGAAAAAAATATTTTGTTTCGTGATTTTATTTCGATTCCAAATCGGTGCTCAATGCCATCTTTTATATATTTCTAATTTTTATGTCCGTAATTGTTTTCAAACCATGCCAAAATAGGATTTACAAGTTAAGAAGTAAAAAATACATTTATTTATAAGTTTTATAATTTATTGATTAGGTTGACTTCTTGACAAAAAATTCAAATAAATATAATTGACTTTTCCGCTAAAAAATGTAAGTAAAATTTCAATGATCACGCTGTAGCATTGCGTTCCACACGATGGTTGGTAGTATGGTAGTTGTATGTTCTCGCAATCAAGGTCGTCGGCATCAACCAAATATCGGTTGGGTCAACCGTGTTCTACACGGTCTGATTATTATTTTTATATCAACCCAATCAAGGAGACGATGGTTTGCGGTTATAATACGGTAATATGAGTCAGTAAGGTTATTATAGTTTCGAGCATGTAAAATGTAACAGAAATAACCACCAAGTGAGAAAGGAGAGCACTTCTAGGTCGAAGTGTATTGCCAGCCTAAAGCATCATTGCTGCCAATCGTACAAAAAGGTCTGCCAACAAAGAAACTCTTTTCTTCCGCCACGCTTCCGCCATTTTGTTATTGTATTGTTGGGCTAACTGTTCTGGCGTTCACACGCAGTCGTCAGGCTGCGATATATAATTATTTTAACATGTCATTATTTGTGGAAGAATAGAAAGGCGCGGAAATACGCGATGTAATTCGGACGAGACATTAACTTGAGGGGAAAATACGGCTCTTTGCATCTGCACTATCGGACTTGGTAAGTTTCATAAGCACTACTTTTATTATATTAATAGAAATGTTTATCTGTTATATTTATTTCAATTTAGTTAAAGTAATTTTGCATTTCACTTTCGGTTTTTGAAATCTTATCCCTTAGAACTCGCGCCTGCTTGATTAGTGAGTGATGTCGTAGGAAGAATACCTATAGATGATTTATTTTTCTTTTAAACTTGGACTGATACGCACACCTGATTAAAGAAACGTAAGCTTGATTTTATAATTAGTTAAGTGCGTGAAAAAGCTGGGGCGTGTCGTGATCGTCTCGTAGGTACTGTGCAAGGTGCGAAATGGCGGCCATCGCAACCTACCTACATAGTCTAGAAAAGTTCTTCAAAAGTATTATATGTATATCCTCGTCCTGCCCATATACTAAATTAGAGCGTTTTGAAATTGAAACCTAATGAGTTCGAAAATATAATCGCTTTTCTTTTGTTCTAAACCATCGAATATGTCCTTTATAAATCACATTGGGCAGGACGAGGATATAATTTTGTAATTAGCATGCATAGCGAACGTTACTGTGACAAAATTATCGTATGATTAAAGCTTTTTGAAAAAATCTGTTTGATCATTGTTGAAGAATCACAACATAATGACAAAATGAGTTAATGCAAAGTTGTGTGATTTATGCTGACGTATAGTTTGGATACACATTTATTTTGCTTTATATACAGTATTGACTCGACTTCGCAAAGCTGAAACTGTTTCGTGTATTCTCACGCTGCTATGACACTAATTTGCTGTAATTATTGCATTTATCGCATACATGCACTACCCGCAAACCGAGTGAGCCGCAAAACAGTCTTAAGACGAGACGGGGGGTAGTTATTAAATTAATACAGTGTAAACTCTTTATAACGAAACTCAAGGGACTGAGCATTTTTTATCGTTATAGAGAGTTATCGTTATACGGAGAGAACAAAAAAAAAACAACCAAATTAACAAGACTGATACTACGATGGTACCAAGTATGCTTGGTCGAAGCCCATTACTTTCGAGAAAACAATGGATCATACTACACGTGTCCAAGGCAATTAAGGATAACAAAAGCTAGACCGACCAAGGATGTTTCGGAGCTTCAAAGTCTTGTTACCGATAATAAATATTTACTGTCTAAAAATATTTCACACATTTCTTCGTAATAAAGAATGGCGTATTGCTATAAAGAGTGTTTCAATATGTGGGTTTTAACGCAAACCAACCAAGTTGTACTCACTTCAACGTTATAGGGAGATTATTGTTATAAAGGAAAACATTATAAAGAGTTTACACTTTATATTAATTAGGGGCCTGATAGGATTGGAACCCTTTACAACTTCTTAAAAGTATTTGCTTGCCAATGTTGTTTGCCCTAAAACTAGTTCATCAAGCTTTTAAAGTGCTTTTCAAGATCATACCTGGGATCACTTGGGGCAAGTTCTGGGATGTGATATTGTTAAAAAAGATGTTGTTAAAATTAACAGCCCGGTTCATTTGGAAGTGAAAAATGCTAATATCAAATTTTCAATTATAAATTGCTATTCATCATCATCATCATCAAAAAAATTGTTTGGACAAAAATATATATAATATTTATCCAAAAATATGGTTATAACAAACCTTGTTTGGTGAGGTTGATTCATGCAATCCTGTATCTATTCTATCTTTATAATATTTTAATTAGACATGAAAAGAAGAAATTATTTTTGCATTATAATTTTTATAAAAAATACTTTGTAAGTACTATAATTTATGTACTAAACAGTGGCATTTTTTCTTAAATTTGCTCTAGCTAAATATAAATTTATTCAAGAAATATGTATGAAAATAAAAAAAAGGCCACTTATTCCTTAGACCACTCATTTTCCAACACCTTCATACAACTTATACTGCTTCAATCAAAAATTACGAAACGGCTCCTAGTTTGAGGTATGTTATTAAAAATCTAAGAACAAAGTACTCCACTTATTCATGTACAATCGAAATTATCTTCCGTTATATGTTAAAATGCTAGCAGGAATGTTTTTAGTTATTAGAATATGGTATCGCAAAGATGAGCAAATTAAAGTGTACCAGGCTCTTAAATTATAGATAGCAGATTTAGCATTCACATTAACTGTAACAAAAATTCATATTTTATTTAGAGAATATGAAGTTTGGATCATAGTAAGAATAATGATTATACCTATAATACATATGAGCTTTTTCACTTTTAGGGACACTTAATTAGCGCCAGATTGAAAAAGCTTAGTTGCATTGCAGCTAACCTGCAACTAAGCATTTTTTTAGGTTTGTACTGCCAATTAAGCCCTAAATTTCTATACTAACTTGATTTTGGTTTTCATTTTTTATAACTATATATAGTTATATATTGCTTATAAGCGATAATTAGAATATAAAAAAACAGATCACATTATAATTCCTACAGATAACTTAACTCTCGTTATAAAACTGACGCTCACGCTCAGGCTAATTGGGTATGGGTAGGGTATAAAAAAATCTCAGTATATTAATTTCCATTTATCCACAATAAAAATAATTATACTGTACTATACATGTACATACAACCTGGAGTAATGTGGCACTGCACTAGCAGATTTTGGATATTATTGATATTAATAAAAAAGTTGATCAATAATGCTAAGGTGACCAGACAATCAGTATTTATTGACTATAATTATGATATTTTTTCTCATTTGCCTTTGTATCACAAATTGGGACAGTAATCTTATATTGTGTATAAATACTGATTGTCTAGTCCTGAAGAAGATTATAAAATTTTCTCAGGAACTTCTTAGGAAATTCAAATTGTTTTAGTGAAAAAAAAATCTAAACAGAATATGATACTGAATGGGACTTTTTATTACACCTTTTATATTAGAAAGATCTAGTATTCATCATTTATTTTGTAACAAAATAAATGCTACCGAAAATTAGGCCAGGATAACGTATCCATAGCAACGAGTGACACAACAAACGTGTTTGACTCAAATATTAACTATTACTGTTTCAGATGCTGGTCAAATAAGAAAAGGCGTCCACAGCTCTCACAGAGTCAGTATGGAGATCCGTGAAATATGGCTAGAACATTATATATAACTATGAGTTAGATTGAGATGACTATAGTTTTGTCACAATTCCCAAAACAGAAACTGCTTTACAAGGGATAGCTAGTATCTTATAAGCAAATAATAGCAATATATTTTTCTTGCAACAAGGCGACACCCTCGCATTTTAATCGAACAACACTCAGCTTTGGCCACGGCTGCGTCCAATATGCAAACAAATGCAGAAACTATAC
>JALPQI010026686.1:0-10568 GCA_025490895.1 Thaumatotibia leucotreta
TAGAAACTCATGTCTGGCAATCCTCTTCTCAAGGCGGACTATCAACAGGTAGGGTATTGTCATAAATTAATTTATTTTAATCACTAATCCATGTGTTCTTTTATTTTTTAATACAAAAACCTTTGTTTAATGTTACCTGAATATTTTATCTCATCAAACTTGATCTACATTTTTTTTAATATACTGTATAATGATGGAACCGAATCATAACATAATGTCGCGTGACCTCTTTCGAATATGGAGTCTCATTGGATCTCATAATTACTCCATTTGGACGTAATTATGCAAAGGGGAACCAATCCACACGAATCTGTCATTTTAAAGATTGACTTTGTTCCTTGTGATTTAAAGTGAAGAAAAATTCATGTGGGTTGGTTCCCTTTTGCATAATTACGTCCATTTATGCAGGGACAATCTAAAAGTATGCGTGATTACTAGGGGTCGGAACTATGGGTGCAAAACTTTAAAATTGGCATATGGGAACACTTTAACCAAGAAATATTATTGAAAAATCGGTTTCCAATTTTATTCCCTATCTCGGAATCTTCAACTTATAATGTGTGGGTGTGTAGATATGTATATTTTATGGATGTATGTGCTATGTCAAGTCCACTTGAGAAGTTTTGTTAAAGTTTTGCACCCATAGTTCCGACCCGTTGTGATTACTTGAGTACGTGCGGTTTTGACCCATTACATCAAGGAAAGTACGAACCCCAGTATATCAGAGCCAATTATGGCTAAATAGTATCTTACAAGATTGTACAGTCACGGACTTTAATTGATAAGCCACTTGTCACTGTGCGTATTTTAGCCGTGTAATGCAAATCGGGTTTAGTCGCTTTTATTCGTAAATGCTAATAAAGGAAGTAAAGTCATCGTATAATAGAAGAGCAAAAATTATATTTCTATCTTTATCATTGTGCGATCATGAACTGTCACTAAGGTTCGAATCTCTTAACTAAAATGTTAAATGGCGAACTTGACATTACAATCGCAAAATATAAAAATATTTAGTTTCAAGATGGCGGATTTACCGTGCATTTTCAAATCTGGTATCACGACTTCGGCCGAACTCTGACCGCTCGCGTTTTCTTCGGAAGGTGACTTTACCATGGTTACGTAATAACAAAAAAGTTTAACCAATAATAATAATTGATAAATATTTTTCCGGAAGCTGACGTTACTATAGTTACGTTATAACATCCGCTTTAGTCCTGAGACGTCAATCAACTTCAGAGCCCAGATGGTAATTTGACTGCTAAGCTGCTATGTAGGAATTTTCGTTCTCTTTCCTTTTAACGGCTGTCACTGTCAGATATTTTTTCAAAGTTAGAATTTCAGTCAGAAACTATCAAGTCTCTATTAAACATTTGTATGGCTACTGACAGATTATACGATTAAGATAGACTGTCAAACGTCTATCTACCATATTTCCAAAAAGGTTACATAAGTATTCAACTAACGTCAACTACGAGCTGTGACGAATTATAAAAAAGACAGCAATAGCATTTGTCTCTGTCAATGAAAAAATAATCTAAAATTGCCCGATAACATGATATGGCTATTTATATAAATATCTTGACTTGAAAAAATAAAATACCTCGCCTATTAATGTCAGATAAATCATGGCATCCGATTTGAAGAAAACATAATTAAATTACTAAACGGTTTTAGACAAATCTATGAAGAACTGTCGTTATCCAGTTTCCTCTAGGAACAACGACATCTAGCGTCTAATAATGGCCGATGGCTAATCCTTAATTTTCGTCGACGAAGGAATTTTCATTATGTCAACTAGTTTTAACATACTGAAATTTTGACGCAACAAAGATTCGTATTTAACTGACATATCATCGGGGAACATCGGTCAGGTCGCGATCGTGCCTACTAGCGAAAAATACCGAACCCATAATATTACACGACCAAAATGCATCCATTGCCAAGTGGCCTATCAATTAAACTCCGTGACTGTACGTAATAAGTTATAAAGCTACAATATTTATTTGCGATATTCGTGACTTCTTTGCCTGTGCTGAGTTCTGACGTTTATTATTTTTCCGATCTAAATAACTAACTAACTACTATTTTTTAACCAGTACTAGTTGAAAAATTTGGTATAGGTACTATGTGAAAATTGTGATGGTTTAAATCAGTGTAGGATAAATTGCTAGTAACTAGCCACCCACCAGTTACTGTCCACCTTATATAAAAATACAACTTACTTTTATATTACGTTGATAGTTGTACATCAGGAAACTATTAGTCTGTTAGTAAAATAATTTGTAGCTTTTAGCTAAGTCACTCAAATGTTATTTAAGACTGTTTGTTTCTAAATAAATAAAAAAAAGAAATGTTTCTCCAAATCAAACGACGCGAAATTGGCTTTAGCCGCTCGAAAAAATCTTTTCTCGAACATGCAATGAAAATATTGTTATTATTTTCCTTATAATAGGCTGCGAAGTGTCACATTTCACGGTGCGACTAGGACAAAAGGTCGTTAATGGAATTTAATACAAATCTTGAAGCCTAGGCCGGCAAAGTGCTCTTTTTTTATTCCATTCCACATAAATTTGTGGCACAGACATCTTGACTTTTTGTCACTATCCATGAAACTTTTATGTTTTTGTTGTTGATTTCATTGCATGTTTGAGAAAAGCATTGCATTTTTGGTTGCCCGCCTCAGACCTATCCGTCTATATGTCTTCGGCTGGCAACTCCTTTCGTCCCGGCCTCTATAGTAATGTACTAATGTGTCGTTGGCATAAGAGCGAACAAGACGTCGATCGCCACGTATCGGCTGAGTGGACGCGGCATTCGATTTTTCAATTGATTTGCAATCGTGTAAACATGGTGTCGCACAGGAGCGGGAAAGCGGGGGCTGGTGGGGAGCCGTCGTTGGCGGGGAGGCGCGCTCGGCGGCGCAGGCGGCGCGCGCGATCCACGCGACACTCGCAACGCTCGCCCGCGCAACACACGCGCCTGCCGCGCTGCTCGCGGTGGGTATATACACAGCAGGCTGTGTCGTGGGCGGGGAGGCGCGCTCGGCGGCGCAGGCGGCGCGCGCGATCCACGCGACACTCGCAACGCTCGCCCGCGCAACACACGCGCCTGCCGCGCTGCTCGCGGTGGGTATATACACAGCAGGCTGTGTCGTGGGCGGGGAGGCGCGCTCGGCGGCGCAGGCGGCGCGCGCGATCCACGCGACACTCGCAACGCTCGCCCGCGCAACACACGCGCCTGCCGCGCTGCTCGCGGTGGGTATATACACAGCAGGCTGTGTCGTGGGCGGGGAGGCGCGCTCGGCGGCGCAGGCGGCGCGCGCGATCCACGCGACACTCGCAACGCTCGCCCGCGCAACACACGCGCCTGCCGCGCTGCTCGCGGTGGGTATATACACAGCAGGCTGTGTCGTGGGCGGGGAGGCGCGCTCGGCGGCGCAGGCGGCGCGCGCGATCCACGCGACACTCGCAACGCTCGCCCGCGCAACACACGCGCCTGCCGCGCTGCTCGCGGTGGGTATATACACAGCAGGCTGTGTCGTGGGCGGGGAGGCGCGCTCGGCGGCGCAGGCGGCGCGCGCGATCCACGCGACACTCGCAACGCTCGCCCGCGCAACACACGCGCCTGCCGCGCTGCTCGCGGTGGGTATATACACAGCAGGCTGTGTCGTGGGCGGGGAGGCGCGCTCGGCGGCGCAGGCGGCGCGCGCGATCCACGCGACACTCGCAACGCTCGCCCGCGCAACACACGCGCCTGCCGCGCTGCTCGCGGTGGGTATATACACAGCAGGCTGTGTCGTGGGCGGGGAGGCGCGCTCGGCGGCGCAGGCGGCGCGCGCGATCCACGCGACACTCGCAACGCTCGCCCGCGCAACACACGCGCCTGCCGCGCTGCTCGCGGTGGGTATATACACAGCAGGCTGTGTCGTGGGCGGGGAGGCGCGCTCGGCGGCGCAGGCGGCGCGCGCGATCCACGCGACACTCGCAACGCTCGCCCGCGCAACACACGCGCCTGCCGCGCTGCTCGCGGTGGGTATATACACAGCAGGCTGTGTCGTGGGCGGGGAGGCGCGCTCGGCGGCGCAGGCGGCGCGCGCGATCCACGCGACACTCGCAACGCTCGCCCGCGCAACACACGCGCCTGCCGCGCTGCTCGCGGTGGGTATATACACAGCAGGCTGTGTCGTGGGCGGGGAGGCGCGCTCGGCGGCGCAGGCGGCGCGCGCGATCCACGCGACACTCGCAACGCTCGCCCGCGCAACACACGCGCCTGCCGCGCTGCTCGCGGTGGGTATATACACAGCAGGCTGTGTCGTGGGCGGGGAGGCGCGCTCGGCGGCGCAGGCGGCGCGCGCGATCCACGCGACACTCGCAACGCTCGCCCGCGCAACACACGCGCCTGCCGCGCTGCTCGCGGTGGGTATATACACAGCAGGCTGTGTCGTGGGCGGGGAGGCGCGCTCGGCGGCGCAGGCGGCGCGCGCGATCCACGCGACACTCGCAACGCTCGCCCGCGCAACACACGCGCCTGCCGCGCTGCTCGCGGTGGGTATATACACAGCAGGCTGTGTCGTGGGCGGGGAGGCGCGCTCGGCGGCGCAGGCGGCGCGCGCGATCCACGCGACACTCGCAACGCTCGCCCGCGCAACACACGCGCCTGCCGCGCTGCTCGCGGTGGGTATATACACAGCAGGCTGTGTCGTGGGCGGGGAGGCGCGCTCGGCGGCGCAGGCGGCGCGCGCGATCCACGCGACACTCGCAACGCTCGCCCGCGCAACACACGCGCCTGCCGCGCTGCTCGCGGTGGGTATATACACAGCAGGCTGTGTCGTGGGCGGGGAGGCGCGCTCGGCGGCGCAGGCGGCGCGCGCGATCCACGCGACACTCGCAACGCTCGCCCGCGCAACACACGCGCCTGCCGCGCTGCTCGCGGTGGGTATATACACAGCAGGCTGTGTATACAGGGTGTTTGGTTAGCGGTGTCGGAGCTTTTAAGGGCTTAAACTACAATCAATTTTATCGATAAATTACCATACAATTATTTTTTTGTGCCAACGTTAATGAAATGGCGGCCATTTTAAAATTTCAAACAGACGAATACGGGCGCACGTGATATTACTGGAATTATACGTTTGTTATCGGTCCTATCCCTGCGAAATAAATTTCGTTAGAGAGCTCATTAAATAAGCAAACTAATTAAGCTAATCATTCGACTCAACTATTTAACAAAAAGGCTAAAAAAATTTTTTTAATTAACAATAGTAAAAAATTCACCTTAATTTTTCAATTAATTTAATTTTGCATGAAAACTAGGGCGTTAAGATAGGTTTTTGGTGTTGTTATTTATTAGTACAGCATATTAGCTAAAAAATAACACCATAATTACAGTTATACCTTAAGTACTTTAGGAATTACAAGTGCTCAAACATACACCAAAACAGCTGCATTTAGCGTTCCCGATGCAAAATCCATAAACAAATGAATGTCAGCAGTATACTGACTAGTGAAGTGGCCGCCTTCCATCCATCCAGTGCATGTTCAAATTTTAAAATGGCATGGCCGCCATTTAATTATCGTTGGCACAAAAAAAAATTGTTTGGTAATTTATCGATGAAATTGATTGTAGTTTAAACTCTTAAAAGCTCCGACACCGCTAACCAAACACCCTGTATAGGTATCAGTCTAACGGGGTATTTTAACAAAGTAACCTTGTTTAAGGCGAGTCGAGCCTAATGAGCGTGATTCACTAAATAATATTATTTTTGGTTATGTGTTGTTGCATTAGTACCATACCTCTTAGATAAGCATAAAATGGATCTATCTGTGAGTTCCCATAATTGGCTCCTTGTTTTTACTTTATTATCTAATGTCTGTGTTATAGCTGTTGGATCTCCAAATAAAATAAAATAAAATGACAAAAAAACCACCTGCACTGGCGATAACCATTGACGCAGTAGAATGCTCAAAGCGATCCTGCGTCACCCCGTCAAAAGCGGAGATGGCACTCGTTGGGTTTTTAGACGGTAGTGGAGCTCAATGCTTCCGTAGTCCGTCATACCTGTCTCACGACAGGATGCGTAAAAAAATTATTAACAATCTGGTAGATGCCCCTGAACTTCTGCATAATATAGATTTTCGTGTGGCTCGTAATGCAGAGCGTAGTTGTCGTAGGTACCAAAAGATTATTTAGTGTTGGAAGTAGCAGAACTAAATATGCACAGCACTCATACCTTAAACGCGCATGCAGGCTGTATAATGAAGAGTGTTTTAGCGTAGATGTATTTAGCAGCTCATTGGTTTTATTTAAGAAACATGTTTATTCATCGTTAAAGTCGTGTGGAGACAAGTAGGTTAGTATAGCGTTTCACGTTTCATAGCAATAAGTTTATAAATTGTAATTTATCTTACATATAGGAAACTATAGGTCTGTATAGTAAAAATTGAAGCTGTTAGCTAATGTACTTATGAATTAATAAAGACTGTTTGTTTCTAAATAAATGACAAAAAAAAAGCATCAACGTAAAAAAAAAAGGCGATAACCAATTTAATATCATGTGGCAGACTCCGGAAGAGTGGCAGCTACAATGGTCCGGTCCGTCATCGCCGGCCGCCTACATCAAGGAGTTCAGCCTCCGCGCCGCCGCCGCCGCGCGTCACGCCGCCGTCGCCGACCGCATGCCTAAAGGTACCACTCTAGCCAACGGCATTTACTCCTTATTAGCTAGCGTCACATGTACTACAATGATCCGGGCCGTCATCGCCGGCGGCCTACATCAAGGAGTTCAGCCTCCGCGCCGCCGCCGCCGCGCGTCACGCCGCCGCCGCCGACCGCATGCCTAAAGGTACCACTCTAGCCAACGGCATTTACTCCTTATTAGCTAGCGTCACATGTACTACAATGATCCGGGCCGTCATCGCCGGCGGCCTACATCAAGGAGTTCAGCCTCCGCGCCGCCGCCGCCGCGCGTCACGCCGCCGCCGCCGACCGCATGCCTAAAGGTACCACTCTAGCCAACGGCATTTACTCCTTATTAGCCAGCGTCACATGTACTACAATGGTCCGGGCCATCATCGCCGGCCGCGTACATCAAGGAGTTCAGCCTCCGCGCCGCCGCCGCCGCGCGTCACGCCGCCGCCGTCGACCGCATGCCTAAAGGTACCACTCTAGCCAACGGCATTTACTCCTGTTATTAGCCAGCGTCACATGTACTACGGAATACAAGAAAAAACACTTAGGCTTCCGTAGTACAGGATGGACTGACTTGGTGAAACCTTACTACGAATCGTAGTAGTCATCATCATCATCATCATCATCATCATCATATCAGCCGAAAGACGTCCACTGCTGAACATAGGCCTCCCCCAAGGATTGCCACAACGACCGGTCCTGCGCCACCCGCATCCAGCGGACTCCTGCGACCTTAAGGTCATCGGTCCACCTTGTGGGGGGCCTACCCACGCTACGCCTTTCGATACGTGGCCGCCACACAAGAACCACCACTACTCTAGCTAACGGCATTCACTCCTGTTATTACCCAGCGTGTGGTGACGGCAGTAAGAATACATTTGTCACCACCTCAACTCCTCCTACGGGTGTCGTAAGAGAGAGTCGACTAAGGGATTGAAGTGTCACTGACCACTATTTGATAAGAGATTGATGATGGGCAGCAGCGTCATCATAGTGGACACATTACTGCGATCGCCAATCCGCTTGCCCAGCGTGGCGATTATGGGCATTTACCTCCTAATGCGTCTATACGCATAGTTAATAGGAGAGGCCTACGTCCAGCAGTGGACTAACATAGGCTGATGATGTGATGATTAGCCAGCGTCACATGTACTGC
This sequence comes from Thaumatotibia leucotreta, assembly GCA_025490895.1. NCBI lineage: Eukaryota > Metazoa > Arthropoda > Insecta > Lepidoptera > Tortricidae > Thaumatotibia > Thaumatotibia leucotreta. The sequence continues at coordinate 7,844 of JALPQI010026686.1, forward strand.
AATGGTCCGGGCCATCATCGCCGGCGGCCTACATCAAGGAGTTCAGCCTCCGCGCCGCCGCCGCCGCGCGTCACGCCGCCGTCGCCGACCGCATGCCTAAAGGTACCACTCTAGCCAACGGCATTTACTCCTGTTATTAGCCACCGTCACATGTACTACAATGGTCCGGGCCATCATCGCCGGCCGCCTACATCAAGGAGTTCAGCCTCCGCGCCGCCGCCGCCGCGCGTCACGCCGCCATCGCCGACTGCATGCCTAAAGGTACCACTCTAGCCAACGGCATTTACTCCTGTTACTAGCCAGCGTCACATGTACTACAATGGTCCGGGCCGTCATCGCCGGCGGCCTACATCAAGGAGTTCAGCCTCCGCGCCGCCGCCGCCGCGCGTCACGCCGCCGTCGCCGACCGCATGCCTAAAGGTACCACTACTCTCATCATCATCATCATCATCATCATCATCATATCAGCCGAAAGACGTCCACTGGTGAACATAGGCCTCCCCCAAAGATTGCCACAACGACCGGTCCTGCGCCACCCGCATCCAGCGGACTCCTGCGACCTTCACCAGGTCATCGGTCCACCTTGTGGGGGGCCTACCCACGCTACGCCTTCCGGTACGTGGCCGCCACTCAAGAACCACCACTACTCTAGCCAACGGCATTCACTCCTGTTATTACCCAGCGTGTGGTGACGGCAGTAAGAATACATTTGTCACCACCCCAACTCCTCCTACGGGTGTCGTAAGAGTCGACTAAGGGATTAAAGTGTCACTGACCGTTCTACAAGATTGATGATGGGCAGCAGCGTCATCATAGTGGACACATTACTGCGATCGCCAATCCGCTTGCCCAGCGTGGCGATTATGGGCATTTACCTCCTAATGCGTCTATACGCATAGTTAATAGGAGAGGCCTACGTCCAGCAGTGGACTAACATAGGCTGATGATGTGATGATTACCCAGCGTCACATGTACTACAATGGTCCGGGCCTTCATCGCCGGCCGCCTACATCAAGGAGTTCAGCCTCCGCGCCGCCGCCGCCGCGCGTCACGCCGCCGTCGCCGACCGCATGCCTAAAGGTACCACTCTACTCTAACCCCCTTATTCATAAACGCCTGCTAACTTAACAAGCCGCTAATAATTGTTTGTCCCTTTTGCTCTTATGGGCACATTGTTAAGACCGAAAGGGACAACCAATTATTAGCGGCTTGTTAAGTTAAACGTTTATGAATAAGGGGGTAAATAAATAATAATAAATAAATATTTTTTGAACATCTTTACACAAATCGACCTAGTCCCACGGTAAGCTCAATTGAGGCTTATGATGTGGGTACCAGGCGACGATATATATAATAGATATATACATATAGATACTTAAATACATAGACAGCCATGACCAAGGAACAAATATTTGTGATAAATACACAAATAATGCCCTCGCCGGGATTCGAACCCGGAACCTCCAGCTTCGTAGGCAGGGTCATTTACTCCTGTTATTAGCCAGCGTCACATGTACTACGGAACACAAAAAAAATACTTTGGCTTTCGTAGTAAAGGATGGACTGACTTGGTGAAACCTAACTACGGAATAGTAGTAGTACATTAGGATACGAGACTATGAGTACGAAAAAAAAAAGTTTGAAACGAGTAATGATAAATTAAAACACGTCGAAATAAATTAAGTTAACTGTTAGAAATATTAGATGTCATATACCAAAGAAAAACGACCAAGATCACCTCGTCCGAGGTGGGGATCGAACCCACGTACTCAGCTTTCGCGGCTGATGCCTTTACCCCTCGGCCACTCGGTCTTGAATATTTAGTTAATAAATAATTTTGATTTATGTTTTCGCAATACGTTTAAGTTAACTGTATTTAACTGAGATGTCGTTCTGCGCAGAAGTGGACCTGCGTTGGTTCCTGCGGCCGGAACGCGTGCTGTGTGCGCTGCGAGCCCGCGCCGCACGCCGCCCGCACGCTGCGTACACGCTCGCGATGCACGTCACGTGGGACCCCGCCGGTATGTACCACACGTGGCACTCTGGGCAGAGGTGGCTGTGCGCGCTGCACGTCACGTGGGACCCCGCCGGTATGTACCACACGTGGCACTCTGGGCAGAGGTGGCTGTGCGCGCTGCACGTCACGTGGGACCCCCGCCGGTATGTACCACACGTGGCACTCTGGGCAGAGGTGGCTGTGCGCGCTGCACGTCACGTGGGACACCGCCGGTATGTACCACCACGTGGCACTCTGGGCAGAGGTGGCTGTGCGCGCTGCACGTCACGTGGGACCCCCGCCGGTATGTACCACACGTGGCACTCTGGGCAGAGGTGGCTGTGCGCGCTGCACGTCACGTGGGACCCCGCCGGTATGTACCACACGTGGCACTCTGGGCAGAGGTGGCTGTGCGCGCTGCACGTCACGTGGGACCCCGCCGGTATGTACCACACGTGGCACTCTGGGCAGAGGTGGCTGTGCGCGCTGCACGTCACGTGGGACCCCCGCCGGTATGTACCACACGTGGCACTCTGGGCAGAGGTGGCTGTGCGCGCTGCACGTCACGTGGGACCCCCGCCGGTATGTACCACACGTGGCACTCTGGGCAGAGGTGGCTGTGCGCGCTGCACGTCACGTGGGACACCGCCGGTGCTGTGGCGCGTGAACCCCAGTGGTGGCAGCTATGATTTTAGTTGCATTTTCGCATAGCTAACGTAATGTGCCAGT
>JALPQI010026687.1:0-11408 GCA_025490895.1 Thaumatotibia leucotreta
CTTTGATAAAAGCCTACATAACACAGCAGTTAAAGTTTCAATAATTTGGACATTAATATAAAATCATGCGAAGATTATAAGACATTTGAATCTAAATTAAAAGACTATTTTATAAATAAACCTTATTACTCGATTAAAGAATACTATGCAAATGCTTTAAGTTAAATTCATTATGTGACATGTACATTTTAAATATTTATTGTAATAATTAATAATTTTGTGGGTCTGACATTTTTGACTGTGATATTCTAGGCTAAGTATATTTATTTCATTTATAATTTTGTTATGCTTGTTTTATATTTTGTTGATTTTCTTGTGTAACATTTTAAAATTGTATTTGCATGCATTTAGTTATGTTCTATTGCAAATAAATAATGATTGATTAATGATTGATTGATTGACATCTTACACAAATCAACATAGTCCCACGGTAAGCTTAATTAAGGCTTGTGATGTGGGTATCAAGCGACGATATACCTATAATAGATATATACACACTTAAAAAATTGTTACTTAAATACATACACAGCCACGACCAAAGAACAAATATTTCTGATAAATAAAATACACAATACTTTCGCCGAGATTCGAACCCGCACTCCCAGCTTCGTAGTACATACCAATTAGGCTACAGAGGCTGAAAATTTTATTTTAAGATGATTTATTCTCATAATTACTGCGATCGTCAATCCGCTTGCCCAGCGTGGCGATTATGGGCATTTACCTCCTAATGTGTCTATACAAATAGTTAATAGGAGAGGCCTACGTTCAGCAGTGGACTATCATAGGCTGATGATGATGATGATGATTCTCATCATTTATATTAAATTCTGATATGTACTGATATGTTATGAATGTATGTGTTAATAGATAAGTTCAGGAACTCGCTATGTCGCAAATTTATCCAATAGCTGGTATTAGGGGAGACCGGGGCAAGACGGGATAGTTAAGAGAAAAATCGACTGATTATGAAAATTATAATGTTTATTAAAAATCTCTTACAATAAAAGCAACACTTATAGTTTTTACAAACATATATTTTATCTTTTATGGCACTAAATCACTTGTTTTTTTTTTGCAATTAGGAACTGTTTGTTACGTGTCGAATATCCCGTTTTGCCCCAACGTTGGGGCAAAATGGGAAACGCTATGGGGCAAAACGAGTACACCTTTAATCGGGTTGGCAACCTTCACAAATGTGTGCCTCTTCATCATCAGAATTATCAGCACATCGAGACTTTCCCACCAATCGTTCTAAGGTTAAGTTGGGCACGTTTATATGCAGCTGAAGGTCGAAGAAAACCCATTGTCTCTGAAAGCACTGCTCTTACTGCTTTTCTCATTTCGTCCTCTTCCCATGTTTGACGTTCTGTCTTACGCTTATAATTTCATACCATTTTAACTGCAAACAAATATAAAACACCAAATTTGAAATTATCAATGTACTATTTACACAAATGGGGCAAAACGAGATAGTATCCCATTTTACCCCGACCATTTTGCCCCAACGGACAGATTTTACAAAAATATCAACAGTTCTAACCTGCGAAAGAATTGTTCGTAACAGCAACCTAAATTCTTTAGTTTTACACTGATGCAACATATATATACTAAGGAATAACTATAGCACTGATATTTACCTTTATGCCCATCGATCAAAATCAAAGAACTTCTTAACAAATCACCAACAATCAGTTTTTTCTTGCTGCGCTACCAAAACGGGTAGTGACACCCACCCGCCGCTTTGACTTGTGTGAGGCGACTAAAGTTGTCGCAAATGGCGCTGTGTCGCGCTCTATTGCGCGCACCAGTTACGCACACAAGTACATTTCCCGTTCTGCCCCGAGCTTCGTTTTGCCCCGGTCTCCCCTACTTAAAAAAAATCGTAAATATATCGGATGCGAATTCAGGAAACTTTTATATCTACAAATGTGTAGAACCTGTTAATTTAATGAATAATGCCCACTTAAGTTACAATAAAATTTCCAAATTTGGACGCACGTCGCATATTTCTTTTCAACACAAACAACGCATTTTGGTTTCGTCAATTCGTGTGCATTAAGATTGCGTTGATAATTTATAATTGTTTTAATGTCCAAAAACTGCTTAATTCATTTCATGGCCGAACGCAAAAGTATAACAATCGTTGACGTAAGTGATGTTATTGACAATTCAAAAGGAGATCGACTTTTACAGCGGCCGCGGTTGGTTTTAAGGGTTCCGTAGTAAACTAGGAACCCTTATAGTTTCTTCATGTCTGTCCGCGACATAGCTCAGTGTCTGTCAGTAATAATAAATGTATAAGAATGACAGATTCGTACCAGTCACGTCACCATTTCCATCTTATCTTATCTTAACAGATACACTTCGACCCATTGGGATCTTTTGTGTAACTGCCCCCTATTTCGCCTACCCCAAGGATTGTTCTATCAACTCAATATGTTTGAGGATGGACCCTAGCGGTAGCGTTTTGACCTCCTTCGGTTCCAGATAGCCGGTTCCGAAGTCTTTCATCCTTTGTCTGGCGAGGGCATGACATTCGCACATCAAGTGTTTCATTGTCTCCTCTTCTTCGCTACACATTCTACAGTCTATGCTGTCAGAAAGACCCATTTTGGCCAAAAGAGTTTTGACCTCAAAGTGCCCCGTAAACACCCCCGTTATGAGTTTGAGTTGCCTTTTGCTATATTTCCAAAGGTTTTTGCTCCAGCCCGAGTCTACTTCGCGTATAAAGAGCTTTGAATGCCTTATTAATAGGTACCATTTCCATACAGTATAATGGTCCATACACATTGGCCGAAAACCGGCCGATGTGGCGTCGCGTTGTCCATGATGGTCAATCAAAGCACGACAAATCCTGGTTCACCTCACTAAAGGAGACGCGTATGAGGCGCTACGAGCAGGCCTCCAACCCTCGACCACCTGGGGGAGCACACATCTGTCGTGTGTGGACGCTGGATCCTCTCCCGCATTGGGCTATACAGCCACGAACGCAAGTGTCTTTTAGATGCTGCTTAAACATCTGACACCACAGATGTCATATATACCATCGATCAAGCAAACGTATCTACTTAGCGTGTGTCCGTCTTTAATCGCAGCTTGCAGCTTTCGGGCGTCAAATTTTGTAAGTTGAAGTGAACATAAACATTAATAATGTCTCCTTAAGTAATATTAATTGCAACAACACAAAAAAATATGAATACTGAAGGGCCTGAGACATATTTAAAATCATAGGCAAGTAACAACTTCAGTACAAAATCTGTCACGCTCGGCCGCCATAGAAATGAATGAACTTGTTTCTTCTATCCAAATCTAATTCTGTGTTTGACACAGATAAAAAGGCCTATTATTATTAATGGTTCATTTCATAAGTCCCGCTATCGCTTATCGTGTGTTATCGTCATACGATTGCAGAATATCATCTTTGCTGCATCTGATCGTTATCTGTTCATCCTGATTTGAAAACTCTACAGAGCCTTGTTGTTGTTGTAATCATCATCATCATCTCAGCCATAAGACGTCCATTACTGAACATAGGCCGCCCCTCTGGACCTCCACATGTACCGGTTAGATGCGACCTGCATTCAGCGTGTCCCGGTGACCTTCACAAGGTCGTCTGTCCATCTTGTGGGTGGACGTGCTACGCTGCGTTTGCCTAGCCGTGGTCTTCACTCGAGCACTTTTCGACCCCATCGACCATCTGCTCTGCGTGCAATGTGGCCTGCCCATTGCTACTTCAGCTTGCTAATCCGTTGTTGTTGTATTCTTGCCATTTTTTGGCAACTCGACATCAAACGTGCCTATTTTGCGTGGTCCAAACGCTGGCCCAGTACTTAATGGGGACTTCACATACACCATTTAATTTCTTCGCAGGTGTATGCAGGTTTTCTCCCGATGTTTTCCTTCACCGACAAAGTACAGAACCTTTCGTTCAGCCGAGTCAAGTATCCGGTTGAATTCGATTTAATTTTATAGAACATACAATTTACATACGTGGGACAATAAAAATAAAACACAACAATAACACTCAAGATTTCTGTACTAAAATTGCAACATAAAATTATGAGATTTGTTATACGGTGGAAGTTAAAAGAACTTATTTATTTGAATCACCATATTTTGCTCTTATATAAGTCTACATAAAGTATTGTCATGTGTTTTTGGAGAGGAGTTTGTTACTTTTGTTAAAATAGTATTTATTTTATAGGGTGACAATATCAAAATTTCTTAAAATTGCAAATTTTCTTTGTCAACTCCATTGTATGAATAAGCGTCCGGTGTTTTTGCTGGCAGTCCCAATGGCCGGCACTTCAGTACAAGTTTCAATTTCACATATTGGTACATTGGAAATACTCAGTCCTAATTAACGTCAGCCTGTCTTAAAATTATGCAAATACTTTAGATATAAGCTAATTATTTCAAAGTTGAGATATGAAGCATTAAAGGTACTGTATATTCATTTAAAACTGGAGCCGCCCGCAGACCACGAACCCTGTTAAGTGTTCGAAACGTCGGGACGAACTTAAATTAAATTAATACACGCGAGTTTGTCCGTGTTCATAGTTTTATTTCATGTGTAATCCTCACGGTAACCGACGAAAATATTAAATGAAATTAATTTCATCAAATGAATACAAAATCTAATGAAACGATATATTTAAAATTTCAAAAAACACAAGAATAATGCGTAGATACCCTGGCACCGTCCCATCTTCAACGAACTACGTTTAAGGCAGCCGCTGCGGCTGAAAATGCCGAATTCTTAAAACGTAATAAATATAAGGGCCTCGGCAAAGAGTACGATTTTGTACCGTTTGGCGTAGAAACTTTAGGTTCTTGGGGCCCCATCGCGAAACGTCTGGTTGATGTAACTGAAGACCGAAGAGCTGGCGACTTCCTCGCACAACGCATCAGTATTGCGATCGATACAGCGAGGAAATGCCGCCAGCATCTTCGGTACAATGCCACAAGGGCCAATCTTAGATATAGGTTAGGTTAAGTAGATTAGTTAGATTTAATCGATGTACATAAATTGTAGTTTTGAAAATAAATACCTATTTTAAAAAAGAATAAATTACTAAGACAATAAAATTAAATTATAAATGAAAAATTTGCCCCAGGTCTTGCTGGGGAGGTAGAGTGCCCAGATTTCATCAAATTGTATTCTGCCATAATGTAAAATGGCAGTCATTATGGCTACGAACTGTGGTTCAATTACTGTACAGTTTTCTATTGAATTAATCTTTAAGTAGATAGCGTATAAAAAAGAACATTGTAATTCTGAGAAGAGAACCTTCAATCTGAATTATTGAAGGAAAAATGTAAATTGTTAAATAAATATCTTAGGACATCTTACACAAACGGACCTAGTGCCACGGTAAGCACAATTAAGGATTGTGTTGGGGAGACCAAGCGACGATGTATATAATAGATAGATACCTACATATAGACACTTAAATACATATAACCATGACAAGGGAACAAATATTTGTGATAAATAAATACACAAATAATACCCTCGCCGGGATTCGAACCCGGAACCTCCGGCTTCGTAGGTAGGGTCACTACCCCATATTTATCCCAATGATGATACTTGAGAGTAATATAATATTCGAAGGTAAAACAATAGTCTCAAAAGCAAAACCAGAAGCTCCGAAGGCCGACTAGGGTACGTGCGTAAACAGAAGGCATCAGGCTGTAAGCACGTTCATATAAACTATACGCCTTCAGTTTCCGGACAAATTCTAGGTCCAAGGTACTGGGCCCGTCTAGATGCAATGCAACTTTCAGTCGGCATTGGAGTTATGGCGATATTTTAGTGTTTAAACTGGATTATTTACCAATCAGATTCTTAAATACGTTCACTGCCGGTTATTTTGATAAAGCGGTGCGGTGTTTCGATATCAATCGAATTAGTACATTTCGATACTAGTGCAAAAAAATATTTTTCGAATTTCGAATCGTCTGACACTATCAAGAGAGAAATCTACTACTGGTTCTAAGTGCTAATAAAATTAAGTTAGTAAGAGTGGCAATTAAATAATACAAATATGACTACGAGTAAAAGGAGTGCTCTAAATCAACAAGCATTACGAATTACCTTTTTTCAGTTTTTCAGTTGTATGGCTTTCCGAAGATTCGACTTGACAAAAAAATTAGACACTTCTCACACAAGTGCATAATAAAAACAACAACAGTACTGATTTTTGTTAATTATACATTACATAAATATTATTTTACCGTAGAAATCACAGATCAGTATAGATAGCTAACGGTGGCATGGAACATGTCGCAGCGTTATGGCCGATAGGCCTTTATAGTGTGACAGATGCGCACCCTATGAGCCAGTCGCAACTTACCCGCGACTGCAGGATGAGCTCGGACATATCCGCAAAATGCCGAATTGTGCCGTTATTTCTTGTAAAAATAGGAGTGTAAATAAACATTTCAAGGACTATTGAGTCACGTACCACATGAAAGTATTGATTTTTTTAGTTATTAGTTGACAAAACCACGTATTTTTACAAATAATATATAACAAGAAACCGCTGACATAAATGTCATAATGATTTTTCTTGGGCGTACCAATTGGTTGAACTATTCAGTGACAAATTGTATGTGCGTTTTACATTGACGGCTTAGAATAGCAAGCAAGTTGCAATTTGGTAAGTGACCGTGCAATGTATCCAATTGCTAGCGATATTCACAACCGTCCTGTCATTTCTTGGTACGGCCGCTGCGAGCAGGCCGCGAACTAGAGGTACGGTACGACTGACCGTGTCGATGACAAATAGGGTCGATAAATTGTTGATGTATTTGATTATATTCAATTTTTCTTTCATATTTTGACCTTTGTATCAATATCTTACCTTCATAAAGGTAAAACAATATATATAGATTATATCGCGTATTATAATATTATTTTGAGCCTTTTACAATAACCGTTGTCAAAGGTTGAAATTGTTTCATTTAAATATGTGACCATCGCGGAAACGGCTGATAACATTATATTTATTAAGGGTACAACCGTCTAAATAATTATTTGTTCATGTGATTCCCAGCCACAATTAAGATAATGTCGTTAATAAATTGCTTTGTTCATATTCTAATATATGTTTATAATTGTCATTCTGTAGTTTATTATTTACAAACCAGATCCGACACGAAAGTAAGAAATTTTTTTTCTAATTTATTATTAAACGACATAAAATGAAAACAAACAATATAAGGACTTAACTTAACTACCTATAAATAAAAAAAATGGCCTAAATCGCCGTCAGTGGGGAAGGTACCCAGAAGGCTGGCCGCATTCCCCCGCTGTATAGCTATACTTAAACGCTGTGCAAGGTACTGGCCAGCCCTCTGGTCGCCTGAGGTCTCTCTTAGGCGAGCCGATAGATCTTTAAAAAGTCCATGTGCACTTGGCCCCCATGGCCCCAAGGTCTCCACACCAAACGCTGCAAATATGTAGCTGGTTCCTAAAGCAGCATATTTGCGGCGCTTGAGACTTTCGGCTAATGATGCCGCGGCGCCAGCAGCAACGCCGGTGACCGAAACATGGGACGGCGCCAGAGTGTCAACGCAGGTGGCGTCCCAAACTAGCGGCCGGCCCATGCTCCAAGGCACCAGCGTCATTCCGTCAGGCCTCTTGCCGTCGTCCCTGGCCAGACCGTTGGGCTCTAGGACGGCCGGTATTTTCGCGCTAACAAGGGCGCGACGGATAACATAATGTTTATAAAGATTAGATACATCGTCCAAAGCGATATTTTAATCTATATTAATTTGACTTATTAAATGATAGATAGATTTTAATGTTTTTCTTAATATTCCGGCCTTATCAAATATCTATGGATAATAATTTATCGACGTAGCCTCCTCTCTAGTGCCGCATCATATGGTAGCGCTTTAGCCAATCACAGCGTGGCAAAGGCCCGACCTTGGAGACACCGAGACTCATTACAATTTCGCTTCGTTACAAATCTCTCTCTTTCATATATCTATGGTAGAAATTAAGTTAAACCCTGTCATAAACGAGGTCGACTGTCATGTAACATGATAATTTCATCCGTTAAAAATATTTATTTTTTATTACTGCCATTAAATTGACAAGGTTCCATATTGCATTCATGGCCTAAATATTAAATTGACTGTGTTATGTAAGTTACCCTAAGATATACAGGGTGATTTCACTGTGAATACATTTATTTTGTCAACACTCCCTTGTACACGTAAGAGTCGACTAAGGGATTGAATGCCACTGACCATTCATTGATAGAAGATTTATGATAGGCAGCAGCGTTATCAAAATGGACATACTACTGTGATCACCAACCCAGCGTGGCGATTGTGGGCTTTTACCTCCTAATAAATAAATAAATATCTTGGGACATCTTACCCAAATCGATCTAGTCCCACGGTAGGCTCAATTTAAGGCTTGTGATGTGGGTACCAAGCGAGCGACGATATATAATTATAATAGATAAACACATATAATAATAGATAACGCGAACACATTATTTGTGTATTTATTTATCATAAATATTTGTTCCTTGGTCGTGGCTGTCTATGTATTTAATTATCTACGAGTATATGTATTTAGCAATTATATACAGGGATCGTGAGTATACCGACAGCCTAATCAGACTATACCAATGATTTTTTGATGTCAAAAGAATTAAAATAGTACATTTTGATGCAAGTGAAAAAAATTTTTTTTTCGTCGAGGGTGAAAGTTGGAGCCCGAGTGAAACGAGGGCGACAATCACCCGAGTTAAAAAGAAGGTTTTACACGTGCATCGAACGACTGTTTTGAAACTAGTGCCTTAAAAATAGAAAAAAACGGACGCGAAGCGTGCGCAAAGTTTACTTTTCCGTACTAGTTAGGAAATGCGCTATTTTAGTAGGTACAGTTGGTGGCTTTTTTAGGCTCTAGTGCGAGAAGTGTGTCATTTTACGTCAGGTCCAAAACTTCGGAGGGCCATCTGCACTATTTCCTTTTTGCACGTGTCTCGTACGACGTTTTTACGAGACACGAGCAAAAACGAAATTCGTAACTTGTGTCGATTTAAAACACTCCCTATCGGTCGTGTTTTAACGCCACTCGTTTCGAATTACATGTTTTTCGCACTTGTGTCGTAATGTACTAATGTGACATAATATAATATATGACATTTTCGGACAAAAAAAAATATTGATGAAAATTATTTTGAATTTGCTTACACATGACAGTGATATATTTAAAAAAAAAAACATGTCATTATTTCTTTAACTACGCCGAATCCAGAAAAAAGTTTGTCGGATTACTCACTATCCACCCTGTATGTATATCGTCGCTTGATACCCACATCACAAGCCTTAATTGAGCTTACCGTGGGACTAAGTTGACGTTGTAAGAAGTCAAGATATTTATTTATGTAAATAAAAGTCTTCGCCGGGATTTGAACCCGGAACCTTCATATCTCGCAAATATAAAGAACTCTAAACCACCTACTGTGCGAATAGCTTCCTTCCGGACGAATTAGTCGGTCTATTAGACGCGGCCTTCGCTTCGCTCGGTCAAAAATGAGGTCACGCTTTGATTACGTCGGAGAAATAGATTTCCTTATGAAACACGTATTATATTATGTTATGTATTAATGAAAATATAACTATACTACGATAAACTAAGCCTACCTTAAGAACTACGGGGACATGAACTATACAGGATGAAATTTAAATTGTAAATCGTATGTTTTTCTAACTCTATGAACAACTAACAATTAGATGCCCCACAAGTTACTTAGAAATAGTCATGTTTTTTTTATTGTTAGTGGCTTTTAAAAAAAAATAAGGATATTCTAAGAAATTATAACGATTATTTAAGCTATATAAAACATCAAATGTAATAGATATTAGTTAATTTTTAACTAAATGACAAAATTGGCTTTATTAATTATTTCAATTTGAAAAGGTAATTTAAATTATTCAATTAATTTGTCTTAATAATCCGTTTTGATAGTCTAAAGCAAAAAATCATCATCATCAGCCTATGATAGTCCCCTGCTGGATGTAGGCCTCTCCTAATAACTATGCGTATAAGACGCATTAGGAGGTAAATGCCCATAATCGCCACGCTGGGCAAGCGGATTGGTGATCGCAGTAATGTATCCACTATGATGACGCTGCTGCCCATCATCAATCTTGTAGAATGGTCAGTGACACTTCAATCCCTTAGTCGACTCTTACGACACCCGCAGGAGGAGTTGGGGTGGTGACAAAATGTATTCTTACCGCCGTCACCACACGGCGTTATTATGTTACGTATTAATGAAAATGTAACTATACTACGCTAAACTAAACCTAGATTAGCTAACCTAGAACTACGGGGACCTAAATTATACACGGTGCTAGCGAGCATTGCGAAAGATTTTCCCCCTTATTCATAAACCTTTGTTAACTTAACAAGCCGCTAATAATTGTTTGTCTCTTTCAGTCTTAACAATGTGTCCATAAGAGCAAAAGGGAGAAACAATATAGCGGCTTGTTAAGTTAACAAACGTTTATGAATAAGGGGGTTTAACTATGCATTCTAGACATCCACAAAAAAATTTTTGTCTTTTTTTCGACTTTTTGAATACATTTTAACATTTCCAATACTTTTTATCATAACAAAAATTAGTTAAAATTAATTTTTTAAATGTTTTTTTTTCAGGCAAAAGGGATTAGAACAAATTGTGGTAGCATTTTAATCAAAAAGAAGTTTTATGACGAGTTACGTCGAAAAACTTTTTTCGAAAAAAGGTAAATTATCTCTGGAAGCGAACCGAATCCAGGAAATTTTATATAACATTAAATACTCTAAATATGCTCAAGAATTAAGCATTACAATCTTTTGGAATGCTCACGAGCACCGTGAATAAACAAATGTCTTCCACATCACTGCCACTGGGCAAAGTGCCCATAAGGCTGGCTGCGTTGCCTCACTGAATGGCAATGCCAATTCGTTGGGCGAGGAACGAGCCAGCCCTAGGGTCACGGAGGACCAGACGAGCAAATAACTTAATTTTTTAAAAAGTTTAATTGCTTCCGATCCCCATGGGCCAAGGGTCTCCACTGCTAACGGTGCAAATACAATGTGCCCATGAGGAAAGGGAAAAAATATTTTAAGAGAAAATTTGTTTTTTTTTTTTTAAACCGTTTTAGACCGTTACGCTAAACTGCTACTGATAAACGCATTTTAGGAAACGATTTTGTCACCATGTTGTCTTAGTCTTGTCACACTCAATTGACAGACATCAAATTAACAAAAATATCTTTAATTACCTATCAAATGTAAATCCTTTTTTTGTGTATTAAGGCATTCAAAACATTAAAAAAAAGTTTACTTACTGTCGATGATTTTGTGTCACATTTTTGTTTTTTATGTCTTT
>JALPQI010026689.1:0-15000 GCA_025490895.1 Thaumatotibia leucotreta
GCATTTAAGGGTTAAGCATTGGACATATTTTTTCCGTGGACCCTTCAATTTTTAAATAGGTTTCAGTCTCACGTTAGTTATAGTTCCGTGTCTATATGTTTATAAGCCTAGCCAAAAAGGTAAATGCCGATAAGAAATCAATCAGACAACGTATTCGACTAAAGCAGTCGTGCTCGAAGGACGACGGAATATTATGTACTTAGTGCGTGCAATAATATGGGATTGAGATGCCGAAGCCGCCTATAAGAGGTAAGTAAGTTGACAAAATTTAGAGTTCTCTGAGCATTTCTCAAAAAGTACACTGTTAGACGTCGTTAAATATAAAGTTTTTGGTCATGGTCATTTACATATGATTTAAAACGGAGTTTTACAAAGTAAATTTGTATTTTTGAGCATCCGATATTTCGGGATTGTAAATGCCTTCTTCACGGAGTAACAGAGTAACGGTTATGTCTGAAGATAGCATTTGTAATAAACTAATGGGCGAGTACTCTTAAATTGTCGCCAACATAAATCCGGTTTTTTTACGTTAAGGCCGTTCCCTGAGCCAGATCCCAAAAATATTTGAAAAATGATCCAATATTTTTTCACGTACTCTATCACTTCTAGACGTGGAAATGATACTGAACATTCTTGATTATGTTATCTTTAATAACACTGCTTTCGAAACACGATTTATAAAACTTCGCTCGATACAATTTTTGCCCAAAGTAACCTCCAACTCGAAATTTTACTCAAATTTTACACAATTTTTATATTTTGTGATACTATGAAATAATAAAGGGCGAAAACCAATCATAACAAACTAGTAATTTGACCGCTTCCGAATATCGATAATTTGAGGTTATATTTTTAAAATAAATATAAATCTACATATTTTACCAAAATGAGCTTTAGGTTTACAGCCTGCATCTGCAGCCTGCAGCTATCGGAAAAATGGTGAATATTAATAATATTAATAAGGATTAATCTATGACTGTGATAAGTTCATTCTTAGAAATCGGCAACTATAGTAATAGATTTCAAGTCTTACAATTTGGTTTAGAGTGTCACTAAGGTTCCAATTGCTTGACCGTACAAACTAGAAAGCAACAAAGGCAAGCAATTAAGAATTTGCTTAAGCTACTCATGTCTCCGATAGTCATATAATATAATAAAATATTTTTCTCAAACATGCAATGAAATGTTGTAGTTAAGTGCCTAAAAAGTTGCCGGGAAGTACCTCGTTGCCGGCCTAGGCCGGCAAGTACCTCTTTTTTAATTTTCATTTGACATAGGGTTGTGACCTGGCATCTTGGCTTTTAGCCAATAATTATCTGTAAGTAATATTAGTATAAAAAAAATGATTGGCAAATTTTTGCAGTTATAATTAGGTATTTAAATTATATCATTTAAAATAAATGTACAATAACTACTCAAAATAATATTTAAAAAGCAGTATTATACGGCGCGTTCCATCGGCCCCGATCACTGCATGCGATTAATTGGACCCAACCGACCGCGTCGTCTAATACCGCTTTTTTAAATTAAAAATTTGCAACTTTCAAACAGGTCAATCTTAAAAAAAAATGAGGTGTCGGTGTCGTATTTGACTTTTGTTGTGTTTCAAAAACTTAGTTATGTAGTTGACTTATAATTTCTTAGAAAGAAGATACATTTTTTTGTTTAATTTCATTGCATGTTTGAGAAAAGCATTATACATACCTCGGCCATGAAGTGACGGGTTGCCGTCCGAATACTATTAGTCCGGGAGCTAAACTTTAACTTGTTCGAGAAAATTACATTAAATCCTACAGTATATTTATTTCAGGAATATGATAAAACATCGTTTTGTGAATATATGAATCTAATTATCCCTGATAAATGTGTGGAGGTTTTTTCATAAAATCAATATTAAGATTTAATTGTTTAATAAAAAGAAACAATAAATCCTACAGTAGGGATTTATTATCCGAGGGGCCTAACTGAATATTTAAGACAATATTTTAAAAAGTCACCACTGAATAATCGTAGATATAGTCAGAAAAAATTAAATTATTTTTAAAATTCATAACAATCAAACAGAAATTAAACAAATGGTGATTTTTTACTATAATGACCCGACAATTATTATACTCATCCAAAGAAAAACTTACGTCAGTGACTCAATGCTAACTATTTTTTTTACAGTTTTAACTGATTTACGTGCAGGCGCATTAATTCTACATTTTATTTTTTTAATGTACCTCTTGTCAATAATTAGTTGTGGCACAATACCAAAAAAATCCCCTATGTATACTCTAAGCATTTCCTACAATTTTCGAAATGGTTATTGTTAAAATAAATCGGAGCGGCGCTGACGTCATAAATGCGCGGCCGGCCGCAGGGCAGCGGATAAACGTAGGTGGGGTACTATGTAGACAGGACGGTGCGTCAAATTACAGAAGGAATTTCGTAGGAAGGAAGTAGAAACGTCTTAAATAAAAATTAGTAGTAAAATAAATAGGTATTAAGCAGTTTTTGAACTGACGATTAAAAATGTAGGCACCTATACAACTTGTAACCTATTAGGGGCCTGTATTTAATTCCCGACGCAAAATGAGGTGTTACAATTATTCAAAAATGTATACAGGGTGTGGCCTGTAATAAGAGCAATAAATGAAAACATAGACCCTTTAACTAATCAGTAATAACTCCAAATGGTTTTAATTAATTAAAAACAAAAATAAATTTTCTATATTTTTCTAACAAAGTTAATCGACCCAGCAATGTACTGCAGACATTATGTGTCCAGTCGAACATTTGACATTGACATTTAGGTACTATCGGTTTCGCGTATTATTGAATCTAAATGAATCAGTATTGCTTATTAAACATACCTATCTACTTATTGATTACTTTGTCACTTTTTCAACATTACATAACAGATCAAAACAATTTATTAGGTAAACGGTTACAACAAAAATAGTGCACTAATCACATATCTCACCGGGTGAACTCTTAACCACTCAACTTGCACTTAAATTAATTGAACTTGTAGACATAGGCACGACTACGATGATGTCGACGATACGATCTGCTTCTTTATTTGACTCCACTCTGACACGACATAACACGTACTGAGAACAGGATCTTGTCGAAACTAAGTAAGAATTTTACTGTTAATCTGGTTGGAAGTGAAAACCCACAGGTCACAGTCAGAACTGCATTTGGTATACGTTGCTTTGAGATGACAACAATAGTGCTTGGTTCTATTATCAACTCAGATAATATTCGTTGACAAGTCGTTTACACAATGATTGGCTTACTTTTCTTATTAATTATGTGCTTCGTGTGCATCGCAATTTGCAATTTTATAATTTATTTTATTATTTTTGGTAATGTTTTGATATAACAACTTGACGTAAATTGTCATTATGTTGTAATAGTAGAGAAAGTGACTTCACATAAAAAAGTTCGCATTTACAACTGCATGGTCTATGGCTTCGAATGCAAAGATACCACTACTAAATTGTGCACTAAAGAGTAAAACAAAAACGGTCTTCGTGAGATGACTCCTGTCAGAATTGTGTCCCTTTCTACTGAAATGACCATGGCCAAACAAAACACGTGACAAATGGCTTATAAAACGATTATGTAAGTATCCGGGGGCTTAGCATATCTTGTGTGTGACTGAAACACTCGGCTTTCTCGTGGCTACCCGTCCCTATTGGACTATATTGATTAAAAAGAGACGAAAAAAGAAAAGGACAGGCCGAGTGATGTTGTCATTGTCAAACAGAAGGTACAGTCGCAAACCGGGATTGTTGAGTCACTTGTTACAGTTCGTAAATTAGTCGGTTGTTAGTGCTGATGTTGCTGTGGTTACATTACAACAAAGCTTGATTCGTTATCAACGCCTTTTGCCGAACTATGTTCAACAACGATGCGGACGTTGCTATGGTTACATTATAACAAAACTCGGGGGGCCAATGACCGATCCCGCGAGTTACACGGATGCTGACGTCGCTATGGCTACTTCATAACAAAGCTTGATTAACCAATGACCGATCACGGTTTTATCGGAAACTGATGTTTTTATGGTTACCTTATAACTGTCCTGTCTTAGGTAAAGCAAAGGGACTGCTATAAATATGCCATGTGCGGCTTAGCAAATCTTGTGTTAGACAGCAACTGGCAGATACCCACCTCTTTTCGATTGTAATGATTAAAAAGTGTTCTACCATTTCTGCTAGTCTAAAAGATTGTTTTAGGTATCCGACAAGACGTTAGACAAGGACACCCTAGCAGCAGTAAACTTCTCGCCAGGACCGTTCCTAGCTTATAAAGAAATATCTACTCTAGGACCTAGTGTTGAAATAAGACTCGTTTTTGCTAAATTATGTTTTTTGGTGCACAATCTAGTAGGTATAACATATTTGTTGGAATTCAAATAAAAATCAAAACCTCTACAGTGGGTCTATATCTGGTGGCATAATTATTTTATTTCGAAAAATTTGTCGTATAACAACTTTACGCCGAAAAATGTATGGCATAAACATTGGTGCGCATATTTTTGTTATGACGAAATTGTTAATCCTAACTTGGTTGTTCCTAAATATTGTTTGTCCTAATGATCTTTGTGTCTAATGTATATGTATCGAAAAATTATTGTTCATAATGGTGATGTTCCTACTATTTAATGTACTAAAAGTGATTACCTACCTTTAACTAATTAAAAAAAAAATTTGATTCCTTATACTTAATTATTACTGAATAATTAGCCCTGTTGTCCAAAGAATTTAAGTAAGCAATTTTGACCTGGGAACCGGTCGACGAAGCCCCGCTGCGCGGGGCTTCTATTTCCGCTCTAAGGGATAAAAGGTACCTAACGAACCTATCCAGGTTAAGGTAGGGGAAGGTTCAGATTATTTCTTTTTTAATGCGGGGGGCTTCGCCCCCCGTCCCCCCTTTTTTTGGTTTTGTAAGTATGAGGATGTGTAAACAATTAATTAAAAATACTTAAGTATTTAAAGACTACGCCATTCACTCCGCCTTAGCTACGAAATCTAACCAATCCACGTCGGTTTTACCCAAGTTTATTACTTGAATATTTTTTTAACCATTCACCCTGTTGTTCAAATGTTTTGCATGTTGTTATTAAAATGCCTTTTTGAATGAAATTTCGGACATGATAAAAGTAGGCGCAGTGAAAATTGACAGTTCGAGTAGTAGGGAAAGCAATATTTATTACAATGAACATTAGGATTATTATGCTTTAGGTCATTTGACGTTCGAGTAATGAATATTAGAATAAATATGGTGTAGGTATTTTAAACGTGTATGCGCAAAATTAAGTAGGCTAAACAAGTAGTATGCCATGTAACATTATGCCAAACATTCTCGGCCAAAAAATTTTAGGACAATCGATGTTATGCGACACGACAGGCACCCCTCTACAGTACAAAACAGTCGTTGGTGGGTCTAGCACATCTTGTGTTTGATAGTCACTCACGGCCTTCTCGCGGCTTTTTTAATCAATACAATCAAAACGAGATGAGTATCCGCGACAATTCCGCGAGCGGCAATCAAACCCAAGATGTGCTAGGTTTGCTGTCTTTTTCGAGGTGTCATTGTAAACTTCCGAGGATAAAGTAAAACCTCTTTGTTGATAGGGCATCTTTTTGGAGAATTTTAAAACAAACTTGTCAAAATAAACGTGTTCTCACGCGATTAGTTGTTCTTTATACCTGGGCTTAAGAACTAGTTTCGATTGAGTAGATTATGAAACTTCGCCTCGGTACCAAGAAACCACCTTGTACCAAGACATCTACGATCGTTAACGACAATTTAACAATGGTTAAATACATTGATTATGTATTGCAACTTTGAAGTGCTATATCTCAGAGTTGGTTAACTTTGAAGCATTATGATAAGGTCTAGGTAATTGCGTATAGTCCAAAGATTCATCGCTTAAATTTAAAGCTCCTATTATTGGCCACACCCTGTATATATAACTATACCTCTCTCTTTCACGCACAGCGCACGACATCGCCGCACACAAATCGTAGGCACATGCGCGGGAAGGCGGGATTTAAAAAATATTCGTTTTAAGATTATAGCTATTAATGTCGATTGCTCGTAAAGCACTTAATATATTTCAAATATTTTATTTTTATTTTGCGTGTTAATAAACATATTATCTAAGAAATAGATCATCGTGGCTGTACGTTTTCATTGAAACGTCTTATAAGCAAAATAAAATAATAACAGTGAAAAAAAAATAGATGCAACTGTGTCACCGCGGAGAAAAGTTACTAAGACGTTTATATCTTTATTTTGGTCCAATGACCAAATTTTCGAATTGCGCAAGATTTTGTAAGTTATATTTTTTATCAAATAAGGAAAAAAAAATAAGGTATAGTTTTTTTTGTATAAGCTTTACGAAAAAACTGGGGATTTTTTTTTCCTTAATTATAAATCATCTGAAACAATAGAATGAATGCATAATCTCGAGGGTAGAAATTATTGAACGTGCTGTTCCAATTATTGACCTTCAAGTCCTCGACTGGATGAGAAGCTCTCGCGCGGCACTGGGGATTATTGCATGGTGTGAATCTGTATACCCTAAATATTCATTAGAAAAAGCTTCCGAAACTGTAGGATTTAATGTGACCAAAAACTTTTCTTCCCCCGACTATATCCGGCCTCTGTTGTAGAGCAACTGCGCAACGGTACACGTCCCACGGGATTAGAGGTACTTACATGTAAAGATGAATTGCAAATAAAACCGCACAAATCCAGCCGTAGTTTCCTTCTTTATTATATCACATAATAAGAACAGAAGCAGTTGTCATTTTATAGATGTAAAACTTAATGATTAATGTGGATTATTATTAAATATATAATTAAGCCATGTTTGCCAGTTGTAGGGTCTAGACGGAAGTGACAGATGACAGTTATAAGTAAAAAGTCATAGAGTATCATAGATTAACTAGCTATAAACAATGTGGGGTGTACACACATTCCGACACTCCTCCTTACACTGCACATTGGATTATATCCTTAATAATGACAAACACGGCTCTATACAAACATAAAGAGCAATGGCCTATTATGGTAGAGCATAATAGCATGCATAAACATTCAAAATACATCATGCTATAAAATAAAATGTTGAAATAAGGCAAATAGAGCATTAGCATTACATATAGGCATTCAATAAATAATTATTTTACATAACATTAACATTACAGTACAGTTGGTTTGAGATTTAAGGCTCTAACAAAGGTGTTATGTTTTTCAGCGCATAATGGCTTTGTAAGTACATCTGCTATCATGCGATCCGTTTGCAAATACTTAACACTTAGGTATTTGTTTTGAACCAAGTCTTTGACAAAGTGGTATCTTAAGTCTATGTGTTTGGTTCTTTTATGAGAGTGATCTTTTATAAGAAGCAACTTTTGTGCGCTTTGACTATCATTGTAAACAATTACATTACAAATTTTGTTTAGAATTTCAATAATGAAATTTTTAACAAAGCAAATGTCTTTGCATACGTCAGCAATAGCAATATACTCAGATTCACAACTTGAAAGAGCTACGCATCGTTGCTTTCTGGCCTCCCAGTTGACAACATTATTGCCTATCTTTATGACAAACCCAGTGTAAGATCTACGGTCAGATATATCGTTTGCCCAGTCTGCGTCTGTGTAAGCATTGATGTCAAAACTATTGCTTTTAGTAAAGTACAGTCTGTAGTTGACTGTACCTGATAAATAACGCAAAACACGTTTTGCAGCGCGCCAATGATTTTCATCAAAACAATTAGAAAACATGCTTAGCTGGCTGCAAGCAAATGATATATCAGGTCTTGTACATACACTTAAATACATCAAACTGCCTAATAATTGCCTATAATTATAAGCAGCATCGCTTAAACAAGTCTTATCAGACTTAATAAATTTTGTATTAACTTGTAGTGGTGTGGAAACCGCTTTACAATCTGACATATTAAATTTTTCTAATAATCGCTTTATGTATGTGGACTGATCTAATGTAGTTATGCCATTTTGTCTATGAACATTCATTCCTAAACAATTTCTCAATTTTCCTAAATGGCGAACTTCAAAATTATCTTGTAACAATTTCAAAACATTTTTAATGCAGTTATTGTGAAAGATATAAAAGTCGTCAACATACAAAGCTATAATTACATGTTCTGTTTTAGTCTTCTTAGTGTAAATGCAAGGCTCACATTGGCTTTGGATATAACCATTCTTTGACAAAACAGAATGAATTCTAGCGTTCCACATTCTACTTGCCTGTTTCAATCCATAAATACTCTTATTTAATAAACAAACTTTGTCATTATTTTTAAAACCTATTGGTTGTTCCATAAAAATCTTTTCATTTAATTCTCCATTTAAGAATGCTGTAGTAACATCTATATGATCAATTTCAAGTTCTAATTCTGTTGCTAAAGAAAATAATATTCTTAACGTGCTGTGTCTTACCACTGGTGAAAAAGTATCAGTGTAGTCTATACCTTCTTTCTGACTAAAGCCACGAGCAACCAGTCTTGCCTTGAATTTAGAATTATTACCAGAAGAGTCTAATTTCTTTTTAAATACCCATTTGCATTTTACAATGTTTTCATTCTTGGGTCGATCGACTAATGTCCAAACATTATTTTTGATCATAGAGTTATACTCACATTGCATTGCCTCGTACCAGCTATCCTTTTCTGGAGAGTTAACAGCTTCCTCATATGATGAGGGTTCATCCAATGACCCGTCAGACATTGTAGATAACATGGACAAATCATAATCATTAAATCTGCTAGGAACGGTACCTCTATTTTTACGTACAGCGCGTGAGTTAAATGTGTCGGGAACAGCCGACGACATCGACTCCATATCAGGTGAAGTAGACTCCGGCACAGAAGATCCAGTGTCCAGCGGAACACCTGCCTCATTACCTTTATCATTACTATCAAGTGATGACGGAGGAAGCGAAGACTCAGTGCCCGATGGCACATAATCTTCATCACCATTCGCGTCACCATCACCTTCATCGCCAGTACAATAGTGGTCACTCAACGGAGACCAAGCCGGTGGTGTCACCGATTCCGCATCTGAAATGAGACGAGGGCTACTTGAGCTAGATTTCTCAGATTTGTCACATTCATCTTGTTGATTATTAATATTGGCTTCATTATTTAAATTCAATTCATCATCAATTACAATTAATTCATTATTTAAAATATTTTCATGACTAGATTCATTTGAATTTAAATTATTTAAAATTGATTGACTAGAGTCATCTGACTTTAAATTATTTTTATTGCCAATAATCATGTCATCATTGTAAAAATAAAAATCATTCCCACAACTTGGCTTACAACTGTCAAATCTTCCAGGAAACTTATCCTCTATAAACGTTACTGTCCTTGAAAGTATGACCTTAGAAGGATTTGAAGGATCACTTAAACGGTAGCCTTTGCAATGTTCACCATATCCCACAAAAATGTAAGCTTTCGCTTTTGGGTCTAGCTTACGACGCTTTTGACTAGGAATCAAAGAATAAGCAAGACAGCCGAAAACGCGTAAATGGCTGACATCTATTTCAGAATCAGACCACAAGCGCTCAGGAATCTGACCCGCTAAGGCTCTGGTAGGAGATCTATTTTTCAAGTAAATAGCGCACATTACGCTTTCTCCCCAGTAGCGATTACATAGGCCAGACTCATGTAGCATCGCCCTTGCCTTATTAAAAATGATTTTCCCCGCAATCTCTGATCTACCATTTTGCTGGCTAGAGTAGGGGACAGTGGTCTGGTGAATAATACCGTGCTTCTGAAGGTAATTACTGAGTGTATGATTGACATACTCAGTACCATTATCTGTCCGAAGCACTTTAATTGGCATACCTTTCTGTTTTTCAACTAAGTTTTGAAAATTAATAAAATGGGAACTCACCTCAGATTTATTTTTCATCAGGTATCCCCATGTTTTCCTTGAATAGTCGTCCGTGAAGGTTAGCAAGTAGCGTGCGTTGCCCCATGAGCGAACTTGCATCGGGCCGATGACATCAGAGTGGATGAGCTGGTTTGGTTGGGTAGCACGGCTGGTGCTGACAGGAAACGGTGCTTTAGGCATCTTCCCAGTCAGGCATGACACACACTTACCATGCGTGTTCTGTTCCTGAAAACGAAAATTCATGCAGTGTAACCCATCACCCAGTGTACGCATACCTTTCTCTGATAAATGGCCCAAACGTGAATGCCACGTTTGCATGGACGCATTAGACGCTGCATGAGCCTTCTCTGTCCCTTGCCTGTGCATGGGCTTGAGAGGCTCCTCCTTAAAGACAGGACGCGCTTGCACCTTCACTTTATACAACCCATCAATTTTCCTAGCTGTCAAAACCTGGTTGCCTGTGATTTCACAGTCTTTAAAAACTTGACATTGATCCTTTGTAAATATGACAGTATATTCCCTATCAGTAATTTTTGACACTGATAATAAATTATTGGTAAGGTCTGGCACATAAAGAACATTATTTAGGCTTACATTAGAAGTTAAAGGGACTATACCACTATGTTTACCAACAAGTTTATGACCGTTAGCAATGAAAACAGTTGTATGTTTACCTTGGGTTTCCCTGAATAAGTCCTTATCAGAGCTCATATGCGAAGTACATCCAGAGTCCAAAATAAAGTCCTGGGAGTCCTGGCTGCAGGCTGCGTTGGCAGAGGCAAACATTGTGTGCTTATCCTTAGGCTCCTCCCGCTTCTTCTTGAAACATTTCTTTATGGTGTGTCCACTTCGCTTGCAATAGCTACAAAATAAGGTAGTCTTCTTCTTATTAACATGGTAAGCCGTAGTGTCCTCATGGCTGCTTCGCCTATGCTCCTCCTGAAGTAGACGAGTCCGTACAAGCTCGCTGGTTAACTTGCTTGTTAGCCCCGCAGTCTCCAGGCCGGATACTAGTGCATCAAATTCTTGTGACAGGCCACTCAGCAGTATTTCGGCGACTTCGTCGTCTGCAATGGTTTTTCCAATATCTTCGAGCTGCTGGACCAGCCGCATCACCGCCTCGATGTATTCCGACATTCCGCTATATTGTTTGTACTCAATTTTATGAAGCTGTCGTATTAAAAGTACCTTCCTATACAGTCCTTTTGATTCAAAAGTGTCCGCGAGCTTCTCCCACGCGTCTTTTGCGGTCTTGGCGTCACGAACATATTGGTATAAGTTGGGCTTTATGGCGAGGCAGATGCGAGCCAGGGCACGTCCGTCACACGTGGCATCCGTGTTGGTACCATCGACACAATTCCAGATTCCTTCCAGAGTGAGGAGCATTTGCATAGCAAATTTCCAATTCACGTAATTGTTTATACCTTCCAATTTTTCTATGGGAATATTCGTTTCATGTAACTTGGCCGACATGATGAGGTTATGTTTTTGGCTGGATTTGCCGTTTATATGATGTGCAGTTTCTTCGTGTTCTCACAATCGCGCGGTCAGGGCTTTTTATTTGATTCTCGGCTTAATTGCCTATTCTGGGCACACTATAACCTGTTGTAGAGCAACTGCGCAACGGTACACGTCCCACGGGATTAGAGGTACTTACATGTAAAGATGAATTGCAAATAAAACCGCACAAATCCAGCCGTAGTTTCCTTCTTTATTATATCACATAATAAGAACAGAAGCAGTTGTCATTTTATAGATGTAAAACTTAATGATTAATGTGGATTATTATTAAATATATAATTAAGCCATGTTTGCCAGTTGTAGGGTCTAGACGGAAGTGACAGATGACAGTTATAAGTAAAAAGTCATAGAGTATCATAGATTAACTAGCTATAAACAATGTGGGGTGTACACACATTCCGACAGCCTCGCTTCGCTCGGCCGTCTACATATATTCGGCCGGCAACCAGTCACTTCCCGGCCTTGGTAGTAATGTACATACTAATGTAATAGTGCCTACATTACATCGGAGGCCAGGAATATGAGGATTTCCGGCCAAGTTGGTACAGTCACGTCTAATAATATGTATACATTTCGGAACGTATGTCAAAGGCATAAGGATCAAAATTGTATACATATTATTAGAGCCGACCGTACCTATATACGGATAGGTAACGAGGCCGGGAATCCGTTTTCACGCCGAGGCATGTATAGTGCTTTTCTCAAACATATAAAGAAATACAAAAAATATTATGACAATTTTGTTGAAATTAAAAAAAATCGTGACTTTGCCTGAAAAGTGTTATGAAATACGATTTCCATCCCAGTGAGTTACTGCGCTCTAAAAGCGATACTTCCAAGTTTATTTTAAGGAACGTAAACACAATATTTCATTGCATGTTTGAGAAAACAATTTTGTTCCTTACGCCTCAGAGATACGGTACGAAATGTAAACATATTATGCGTGACTTCTATAATGATGGTTGGCGATTGGCGTCCGATGGCATGGCAATTGACACACTTTACACAGTTAAGTAGTATTGTACAAGTATTTTAACTATAAGCTGCCGAATATAGATGCCCAATGACCTGGCTGGGAACCGTTAGTCGGCCCCCGACTATAATATAATATTACTCAATTTTCTAGCTAATACTAGTCGAATACTAGTGCCCGGTTCATTCAACATCAACATAATTGGTTCCTTTGTCTATTGCCTATTTAACTTAAATAAGTCAGTGCGTTTAAAATTGTAGTGGAAACATTTTAAAAATGAAAATTATGCTAAAATTAAAAGCTACACGAAGCTAAGATTTAAAATGAAATTATAATTATAAATAAAAAACGAAAAGAAGGCTGGCGGCATGGTAATGTAAATACGTTGCGTAAGAATAACTACCAGTGGCCTATTTCACCATAATTACAATTGTGACAATTGTAAAATATCACTGTTACTGACGTCATAGGCCTCCGTAGGCTACGGCTACCGCTTACTATCGGACGGTCCATGTGCTTGTTTGCCACCAACATGAAATTATTACTAATAACGTTATTATATCGTTAATAAATTATTATTTTTTTTCCGAAACTCGTGACAATTGTCGCAAGGTTTAGTACAATTTTCATTAAATCTTGACATGTGGTTCGGCTTATGTCGGAATTTCGCTACAATTGTCGTGTTTTTGTGACAATTGTAATTTTTCTTCGCAAAAAAGTAGCTATTTACTGCTGATTTATTAAAGTTCCTGTACTACATTTTATGTTGGTGGCAAACAAACGCACGGCCCTTCCGATGGTAAGCGGTATCTGTAGTCTATAGACGCCCCCGATCGGAGAAACTGTAAATTTACAATTGTAGGACTTGTCAATGTGGTGAAATTGGGGCCTGCCCTCGAGTGACCCGTCGCTTCCACAAACCGTTAAGCCAGCTCTTTATAAATTGCTTTTCTTAACTTTATGTAGCTTTAAGTTTTAGACATTTCTAATTAAAAATATGTTCTATTGAGTTAAAATACGGCTAATAATAATTTAACGATTGTTTAGTTTTCCATAGCAAACATAACCTTGACAGAGATGACTGTCCGAAGATAGCTTGAAGAATGACTGTACTGTATGTGTATACTTAATAATACCAACTTACAATTGCGTCTGAAAAAGTCGCCTATAGTTGACAAGGGCAGAAATTATCTATGAGATAATGTTAATTTTTAAGTCGGCCACTGGTAATTTTAAGTTGGCATTAGACTTGTGTTTAATGTTTAGTTCCTTATCAACTTTGCACTGCTTCGGACGTTCAAGTGCCGAAATAAATGTGACAATATTATGTACTTTATTATTTACGTTCCAAGATTGATTTTACAGTGTTAATGTTAATGCCGCCTAGTTAATCAGCTTCGAGTTTAATCCAGATTTAATATATTAGGTTTTAAGTTAATAAATTAATTGACGTTTCGAGTGAATAAGTTTGTTTTTATTGTGTAATCAATCATGGCTTGTGTAGAGTTGGTATATTGTCTAAATAAATTTAATTAGACAGTGTGTGCGAAATGTGCACCAAACGTGTGTTTGCTTCGTTATTTTCAGCAGGTAATTATTTTGGATGACGTGATTTTCTGTTCACATAAAATTGAGCTAAAATAAAATGACCCGGTGATTTTATTAAGGTAGAAGTTACCGTGAGCGTCAGGATGACTGACCAAAATAGCGGATCAGTGTTAGAGTACCATCATAATTTACTACCTATTTGCTACTATTTACTACCTATGTTCACATATTTGCTACCTAAGTTTAAAAAAAGAAATCAATTTAATTAAGTGGGCAGTCATTCTGACGGCAGGATGACTGCCCATATTTAGTATTTCGTGGTTAGACCCTACATTTTGCAACTTTCTATGTACTATGATTTACTACCTATTTGCTACCTAAGCATATATTTTTTCCAGATTTTTTAGGCAAAAAATGACGATTTTATAAGCATTTCAAATTCTGAACAAAAAAAAATTTGTTAGAGTACCATCATAATTTACTACCTATTTGCTACTATTTACTACCTATGTTCACATATTTGCTACCTAAGTTTTAAAAAAGAAATAAACTTAATTAAGTGGGCAGTCATTCTGACGTCAGGATGACTGCCCATATTTAGTATTTCGTGGTTAGACCCTATATTTTGCAACTTTCTATGCACTATGATTTACTACCTATTTGCTACCTAAGCATATATTTTTTCCAGATTTTTTAGGCAAAAAATGACGATTTTATAAGCATTTCAATTCTGAACAAAAAAAATTGTTAGAGTACCATCATAATTTACTACCTATTTGCTACTATTTTACTACCTATGTTCACATATGTGCTACCTTAGATTTAAAAAAGAAATAAACTTAATTAAGTGGGCAGTCATTCTGACGTCAGGAATATGTTAGTATTGTGACGTCAGGGTAGTAAATTATGATGGTACTGTAACAATTTTTTTTTTTGTGCAGAATTTGAAATGCTTATAAAATCGTCATTTTTTGCCTAAAAAATCTGTAAAAAATATATGCTTAGGTAGCAAATAGGTAG
>JALPQI010026690.1:0-10310 GCA_025490895.1 Thaumatotibia leucotreta
TATATACTGGTTTTTTGCATACTAAAAGTCGGTTTAAGGTAGCAATAAATAATAGCAGTGTCATTGCGGTGTGCCGAGGCCAAGGCAGCGATGTCAACCAAGATTATGCTGCGATGTATTAACGGCACGGAAATCATATCGTTGGAAATATAATAGGCTAATAGCATGTAGCCCTGGAGGCAAATTAACTTGTTTGAATAAATAGAGTATGGCATGTAATGCCACCGTCAACCGCCTAATCATAGTGCCGCTAGTCAATCATCTCTGGTGGCAAAGTAGTACAACAGCAGTATCTCCTCCTGATTGATATTTTATCCTAAGGCATATTTTTTCTTACAAATGACGTAGAAGAGAATTTCAATGTATTTGGGCGTTTTCCAAAAAAATCCTGAAAACCTGATTCTTTCAGACATCTTTTTTTTATTTTGGTTAAATCAGATCATGGTTCTGGTTCGATTGAGCCCAAGCTGGTCCAAATCTGACCTATACTTCGTTTTTTTAGCATTAGAAATACCTTTGTGGAACGAGGTATTAAGGTTTTTTATCGAGTACATTCTACGGATCGAGCAGTGAATAAGAGTTAATTAATATCACATATTTATTATCATATTTTACTCATACGTTCATTTTTCGGCGTTGTGAACAGATAAGAAAAATAATATTAATTCATTTATATTCTAAAACAAAAAGTCAATTATTATAATAAGTTGCGTCCGCAAACTATGATGGAAATGTTTGTACATTAAAAAACCTAAAGAGACAGAGCTGTAAAACAGTGGTCTATTTTTAAACGGAACTGTTTGTAGACTATGTCTCAATGTGGTTTTCATTTGTTTTCATATTGTTGTAGGTTATGTTATCGATTGCTGTTAGGTTGCTTACTTATTGTTTATTTTATTGCTTTTGTTGAATTGTGTTATTAGTTGTCGATATAAGTACAGTGTATTTCTACGACCCGGGCTTTTACGAAAATGGGTAATAATACGCATTACTAGCAATCGTTTTCAAGTATTAACATTTGACAAATAATTAAATTGACCGTATAATTAATTTTATTTCCTCCGAACGATCAATGTAACGCGTGTACTGCTTAGTTGTCAAACGTTGCGAGTGGCTGCGATCTGTCATTTGTTGTGAAGTGCAAATTAACGATCCATTTTGAAGTACATTGCTTCTCAATTAACTTTTCTTAGAAAGTTAATTACTTTTAAAATTAGCATTTTGAATCGAATAATGTTCACGGTTTGGCTAGAAATCTGCATCGCATTCCTCGGTATCGATAAAAGCCAGTATCGTAGACACACACTGTATAGGTTCCTTCTTTGTTGCTGCACATTTTAATTGGATTTAGCCAACGCTAGGCCAAGTAAATAGGCTAGGCAAATAGTAGGCTTACCGCGAGCTTCGAATATCGAAAATTTTGGGCATCTGTCTCTGTCACCCCAATACAACGAAGGCGTTAGTGTGACAGAGCCAAGATGCCTCGAAGTTGGCGGTAGGGCTACAAAAGTCGCAACCGAGTTCGGCTAATATATTTTATATCTCCAATAAAGAAATCACAAAAGTAGAATCCTCTTATACCAGTGAATAGCGGATGGTGATGAATATTTACAAATTAGCGTCGAATCGGACACGGACGAAGAACTGAATCGATAGTCTTAATGATTTCGCTCTCCGCTTTTATGTAGAAATTTTAAGAAGGTACTATGATTTTTAAGGATCGATTATGAGAAGAAGAAAGGCGGTAGTAAGCCTTCTTACTGGCGGTAAAAAGGCGGTTGTAAACGGTACTGCTTCCTTGTTTACCCATTTGACAAAAAATTCTAATCGTAAATAACACGAAGTATAATTAAAGGTAAGGTAGCTACAAGTAAGAGAAAACAAACCTTTGCTTTATCGGAAGTGTAAATTGTAACTTTGACTCCCAGTTTATCTGATCTGAAAATAGAAAGCCTTCTAAGTCGCTTCTCAAGTTGCAATTCTCCAGGGAAAAGTGTTTCGTTGAAAAGCTTTTTGTGATCTAGGGAGTGTTGGCTGTCGTCTGATGTCTGTAAATGGCTTCTGCCAATTATCTTCTTAGTGCTTTACGCTGCAGTAATGTTTGCTGAAGGATTTGTACAGCTAAATTTAGGATTAGCTCTTGTGATAGTATTCCAAGCCTGCCCTAAAAGTGGTCATAGACAAGGTAAAAGGCGTCAAACATTAATTTTATCTACGTCATATTACTAATGATCATTATGTGTAAAAATCGAAAATGAAGTAAGATAAAGTTCAAAAAGACTGCACGGCTTGGTAAACACAGGAATCCAATTGGTCATCATCATCATCAGACAATTGACGTCCACTGCTGGACATAGGCCTCCCCCAGAGAGTTCCACAAAGATCGGTCGTGAACTGTCCGTATCCATTGGACACCCGCAACCTTTACCAGGTCGTCGCTTTGCCAAAATGTTTCATTTATTTTTCGTGATGTGTTCAGCATTACTCTTACTAAACCAGCTTCACCGGAAAGCCTAGCAGACCCTTGATATTGATATTGTCAATTATTTATGAGAACAACGATCCAAGGTATTATATCGGTGTCCTACCACTCCAGATGATTCCGTAGTAGGTGTAGTAGGTGGTAGACTCCATCTCCTTGTGAGCTCTGCATTAAGGGCAATCTTAAATGTTAGTGGTAGTATCTGTCGAGTGTAGTATTACCTACCTGATATCGCCCCGGTCAGATAGAGCTACGGTCCTTTAACCATATAAGCAAATACAACGTATACGCTATTAGTATGACTTAAAATGGGGATATTTACTATGTAAAGGACTATGGGCAGATTTGTATGGAGAGTGGACCAAAAACCAACAGAGCTGAAAGTGGTGTCATTAAATAGGTGTTTACATTTATTTCATTTCATTCTATGGGCTCTGTGTTCAATTCCATTGCAAAATGGAGATATTTGTATTTTAATCAGTGTAAATACTATGATGAATGGATGTCTGGTCGACGGTTGATTTACTTAGAGAGTGCCCGCGGTACGCCTTACCCATACAAAATTATCCAATGGAATTCAACTTTGCACCTATAGAATGAAATAAAGTACATAAGCAGACCTTTTTAATGACACTACTCCCAGCTCTGTTGGGTTTTGGTCCATTTTGACGCATAGTCCTTTAAATTATTGAGCACCCGATACGCTCACAACCATGTAAATAGTAGCACCATTAGTCTTGTAATTACCGAACAGCAATTCCAGTAATCTGCCCAAAATAGTCTTCATCTGAGACTAATCGCCAAACATGGAGTTGTTCAATCAAGCTGTTTTCTTTCAGAGCCTCACTCATTTTCCATATGTGCTGTCTAAAGTACAGCTTTATACTATGGATGGTAATTCTAAATTTGAGTGGCCTGGTTGAGTAAGATACGAAGTTGGGAAAATAAGGTGCTGATATTTCGGTATCGGCCGCAGTGCGCTTGGGTCTGTATTCAGGGCTTGACCTCATCCATAATTCAGGACACTACTCGCCAGCCCAACTGGCTTGTTTACTCCCAAGACAAAAAAATCTAGTGAAAGTAAGGAGCAGGTGTATGAAAGGCTTAGTTTTTATTTAAAAAACCAAAGAAGCTAATTTGTTGTTTCCCTTCGTACTCACATCGAACCAAAATAAGTGGACCATTTCAAATTATAGTAGCGTAAACGTAAGTTGCAACTGGTTCAAAAGTGAAGTGGCTTTCGAGGCACAAGGGATAAACAAACTTAGAACAACAAAATACAAGCAAAATATCAATTCAAAATTAATATAACTGTAGGCCAAATTAATTTGATCGATATTTATCATTAAAATATCATGAAAATATTTTCACAATGTATTTGAAGATTCATGAAGATAAAGAAACTATGTATATAAATTCAAAGGTGTATATGAATTCCTCAACCAGCATTGGTCCAGCGTTGGCCAGATTGCAATAAAATACCTAATACAAAAAATATATATCCGGCGCTGGACCGTAATAGTATAGCGCTAGACCTACGTAAGTACATTGGTACCTCTTTTATAATCTTTCGTTGTATTTAAGATGCACGGTACGTTCTATTAGTTCATGTTAGTCCGAATGCGATAGATGTCACGTTAGATTATCGATAAAAGTTCGACCGTCCTATCCTTTCTAGCCCAAGGAATCTTTTCGAAGTTAAGTACAAGTAATACCGTAACATTACATATTATAGGTATCGAACGAACCAATCGAATCAAGGAAATAGGTATAATTTCGCAATGCGTCAAAAATATTACTGTATAAACTTGAACTTGTCTAAACTTTTTATGGAATATTAATGGCAAAGCCAAGGCCTTGCAGACATTAAAAATAACCTAACATTGTGGGTGTATTCAACTCTTCTATTGCGTAGTTACCTATAACAATCGATATATAGGTATGTACAAATGTACAGTCATAAATAGTAATACATATTTGACATGTTATTATAGGTAGTAAGTAGAGGTAAATTTAGGTTGGATGCAATGATGAGTATTTTCGATAAATATTTTTCGCAATTAAATTTTTCCGCCACAGACTGGTTTTATCACCTGTCAGGAGGTATACTTATGCCACAAACGACATGATAGAAAGCGTACCTACCTACAGCCTGTTTCAAAATCCCCGGATAAATATATCTGTCAGATAAAATTATCACCTTCATCAACAATTGGTACGAACTTGCACAAAATAGGAAGTTGAGGAGAATACGAGAGAGAGGCCTTTGCTCAGCCAGTGAGATACTATTGTAGGCTAACAAAAAAAATGCGTTTCTCCAGTCCACCAGGCATAGAAAAGAAAAGCACAGTTAACATTTATATATATTCTATTTTTAATATTTATATATATTTTACGGCGATGGTGAAACAGGCCCTAAAGGTGCGTTCAAACCAAAAGAGCATTCGCTGTTCTATCGTCCGTTCTACGAAATCCACGAATCACGTTTTGTGTAACGATTGAATTTCGCAGAGTGGGGGGTTAGAATAGCGAATGCTCTTTTGGTTTAAACGCACCTTTAGAAACGAAAGAAGCAGCCACATATTAGTCTCAAATAGCATGAAGTCATTGGCGAAATTCAGTTCTATTAGAATTTCTGTTGAAGCGGAATTTGGCTTGAGTAATGCCAACTCATTAAAGATAATTGTAAATTGTAATAAAGTAGCAACTTAGTTTGTATATCGTGTTAAGAAAGGTGACATCTTTATAGGGGCTAAACATCAAAGACGTCCATTAAGTTCAATTTGCTATGTAAATACGAGTAACTATTACGCTTGATCTTGAATTCAAAAAGCTTTATCCTTAAATGACGCTGAAGCATTATTTAATACACAGGTATACAGTTATGAAAATGATACGACCATTTCTGATTAAATAAAATGTCAGGTACTAACTTGTTAATGAAGGAGAAGAAAACGACACCATTTTTATTCTTTATATCAAGATAATTAAATAAAAATATATATCACTTTTAGGTTGTAGAAAACGCAAACAATATTAATTTTGCAATGTGTTGACCATTTACGTGGATAAAATAATCAAATATGTATAAAAAGTTGTTATTTTTGTTCATTAAAACAGTTGAACACATATCTAAAAATCTAAAGATGTTCAAAATAAGGTTAATGTTTTGTTAAATATTATCTCGTATCACGTTTTAAACTTCAATTTGTACATATTATGGATACGGAGAGCAAAAAATATTCTTGAAAAGTACATCAAATACTTTTACGTGAGAATTATTGTTCCAGTGCTTGGTTTGAACAGGTAAAATGATGACAACTGGTTATACTCGTAATTACATCATCACTCACCCTAGAAAAGGCTTATTAATATTAAAGCGGTAATAAAGATATACCTACCATTGGCTATTATTAATGACATAGGGACACATTTCCCAAAGGGACTGCGTAAATATTGCTTGTCGAGCAACTGTGACGTTTTGTATTTATAGTCTATAAAATTGTTGACAAAACTATAAATCGAAGGTAAGTAAACTTAATAGAAATAGATACATGGTTGATTTTGGAACTATGGTACAAAATAGAAAAGTGATAACGATAGTTATACTGAATAACTTTTTCCGACAATATGACATACTGGAAAAAAATCTTGGGTTTCATACTATTCCCATTACTGGCTGGTAACCTTCCGAGACCTATAAAAATGCCAAAGTTGGCATAAATGTATCATCGTTTAAATGCCCTAATACCTAGTTGATTTTATGTTATCGATGGCAACTCG
The DNA here is from genome assembly GCA_025490895.1 of Thaumatotibia leucotreta. NCBI lineage: Eukaryota > Metazoa > Arthropoda > Insecta > Lepidoptera > Tortricidae > Thaumatotibia > Thaumatotibia leucotreta. Next base: position 6,266 of record JALPQI010026690.1, read on the forward strand.
GCAGTATTGGTACAGCATCGGGTACTAGTGGCAGAAGCTGGATGCGAGCAGCCGAAAATCGAACACAGTCACGCGAAATTGGGGAGGCCTATATCCAGCAGTGGACTGCAACAGGCTGATGATGATGATGATCGGGTACTAGTACTTCCTCCTTAAATATGATTATCTGTATCTGTTTTTGTCGTTCGGAACTTCAAGTTAAAGTTGGAGTTTTTTAAAGTAAAATATTTTTAGCTTATAATTGCCTCCAAACGGGTATGCTCAAGATTAACTTAATTTAATCAGATTCGAAGGAGTTTTTGCTGAAAGTTGCTCCATCTATATTGTTCTACCCAAATTTTGCCCCTGGCTATTGAATAAGTAAAGTTATACGACTGTAACTTTTAACCATTCAGAGTTTGCGAAAGAAGAGTAAATTTTGTAAAGATCAAGACAGAGTTTTCAAAAAAGATGTTATTCTTTGTTCAATTAAAACAAATGTTGTTACAGCGTCAAGATGGCTCGGAGATTTTGACTTGTAAAAAAACGTTGAAAATAGATTAACTAGACAATCTATACCTGTAGGTACAAGAATCTATAGACCATTGTCTTATAATAGATATCAAAGATTTTATTAGTCATAAGCATAGGTACAATTATACAATCCTACTAATTATAAAAGTGTAACATTCAATGGTAAAGGAAACAAAATCAATGTTAATAAAAATAGGCACCAATTGATTTATAACACTTAACTACCTACTTATTATAAATTATTGTTTGAGACATACTATTTTTTGTTTATTTGATAATCGTGTGTTGTAAGCTGTTTGAAATAACTGATGAATGTTGCAAATTATATGTAAGTATGCTATTTACGAGTACATGGAATTTTACGAGTTTTTATGGATCTTATTTATGCCAATAATAATAATTAGAAAATGACAAAAACTAACGTATTTTTGATAATTAGTAAAACATAAGACTTGGAACTTTTATTTATTATTATAGTCTACATTGACTGTGTTTATTTTATAACAAGCAAACACTCGTAAATTCCATTTAGTTGAAGAAATACTGAATTATGTATGCCCGCTTAGTAAATTGAATAGTCCTTATTAATCTACACTTTTATGCATCATATGCCATCATAATGACAAAAACTTACCTCTGCAAATAAATTATTAAAAGTTCACTCTAGTTAAAAAGTTTTGACTTATTTCGAGTACCTATCACAATATAATAAAACCAATAGAATTTTTATAATATATGTAAGTGAAATGGACCAAATTTAAGTATACCTAACATTTAACTACCTCCAGTGAGTACCCACTCAATCATAAATAAAATATAAGTGTACCTAGTTTAAGAAAGTTTGCGTTACGTCTCGCGTAATATCCAGTTTCATATTATTTTCATAGGTCAGTGAATCGAGTTATCGCTACTTTGTTCACTGATCACCTGAAAATTTATAAGAGAATTGGATCACTGCAAACAAAGTGCGGATAAATACATTACTTCTACTTATTGGGTTCGGTATCGGTATATCCGTTTATAGTTTAGCATTGTAAATGTATATAAAAAACCAGGTGCTTGTAAATAATGCGTGTGTATTTTATACGGGCGCATAATTTTCCCAGGTACAGTATTTGAACATAGGAATCAAATGGAATATTAAATTTCTTAAATGAAGGGTCCACAATTCAAATTTCAGAAGGAAAATCAACGTTATTTATAATAGATTATGGTGTAAATTTGCCCTGACTTTTAGAAGGACTAAACATGTTCTTTCCGTGGACCCTTCAAATAGTCTTATGAATTCGGTGTAGTGATTTTTTTAAAGTCCAACCGAGTTGCAATGTCGCAGTCTAGAGCTTAAGTATTTTGACATTATAAGTAGGTAACACCGAAATTATTGACAATCACATATACAATACTTAAAATGATCGTTAGATAGATTAGTGCAGGCAATATTTTAAAGTGCTTAAAAAACTGCCAAAATGTGTGGAAAAAGGGGCTTTTTAATCATGACTTGCTATTTTGATATCCACGGAGTTATCAAACGATGAAGCTGTTGGACGACGATATGTTTTTTTGAATTCGATGAAAAAAACCGGAAACTCCAATACATTTTGAATTAAATTGGACTTCATTACACATTTTTTATCCCTTAAACATTTAAAAATCTATACAGTATTTTCTATAAAAAATGATACCGGACCCGTATTTTTTTACCGAGTGTAGTTAGAAGATAACCACAAATGAAATCGATTTTGTTGGTAAACCATCGTACCAAACCATATGAGGAATTCAATATGACTGTGGATAGTGTAAAGCTGAAAATATCATTTTAAATACAGGCAAAACGTTATAGGGACCCCGTGCCTAAAGTATGGAAAATGTGGTTTCAGTTAAATGGGCTGGGATTTCGATATTATGTAGACGTCAGTGCTCTGAATAAAAGTCTCTATGAGTGCTACCACGGTTTCCGAGACCATGACAAAGTTATGACTGATTTTACATCTACCCTCCTATGAGTTGAGATTCCGATAAAATAAAAAATTAAGGGGTAAAATAAAAGAAAACATCTTAAGAGTATCTTATCTATCTATGTACAATACAATGTTCTTTATTTGCACACCTATAAAAAACAATACCCATCAAAATCTATATTTTAATTTTTTTCATCTAACAGTTTCAACTTGTTTATTCATTGATATTCGCACATTTCATTTTATTTATTCATAAACAATATACATGCATTTGAAATAGACTTAAAATAACATACAAAATACATAATCCCATATAAAAAAAATCAAACACGAATACAAAAAAGCAATGGATGGATGCAATATTGTCCGGTAAAAACAGGTCACTTCAACTAAAACAAATTTCTTCAATGCTAAGCAAATATTTTTAATCTAAGAATATGATCCTCTCCCTATAATCGTAAAAAAATATTTTCTTAAAAACAGATTAATTTACTCTCAGTATTTGCTTTTTATACCAAGATAGTATAACTTGAATACAAATAAACAAAAATCAAAATAAGAATGCTTTATCTAATTGCTTTAAAATTAGTTTACTTTACTTCAATAATCACAATTACTTCAAATAAGAAAACATGAAATCAAACTAAAACAATGTCACAACAATCAAGAATTTGTATCTTGCAAACAGAAAATTTTCTTGAATTAAACATTTTATGACTTTTTGTTATAAGACAAATCAGTGATCTTGGGCATAACGCCCATATATCTTATAATAAGCATTTTACTCTTGAAACCAGAATATAATTGAAGAAAAATGAATTTTTCAACTGAGAAATGCTACAGTCAGACTGGTACAAATATATTTTAAGATAATACGTTTTTGATTTGATTCCAGTAAATATGCTAAGAATATATGTTTTCTCAAACAAAGATATCCTTTTTATCTGTGCATAGTCAATCATAATTAAAAAGATTCACATTACATGTTACACACAGTCCAGAATGTAGTGTAATATCGCTGTACTCGGGTATTTAACATCTTGTTGATGTCGTGCATAACCCAGGTATTGTATACAGATGGATAAGTTACTCTGACGCTGTTTTCTTTTATTTTACTCTGTAATTTTTTATTTCATTGGAATCTCGACTCATAGGAGGGTAGATGTAAAATCAGTCATAACTTTGACAGGGTCTCGGAAACCGTGGTAGCACTCATAGAGACTTTTATTCAGAGCACTGACGTTTACATAATATCGAAATCCCAGCCCATTTAACTGAAACCACATTATCCATACTTTAGGCACGGGGTCCTTTACTTTAAACAATTTCATTTACATAAAAAACCATCGTATCAAACCACATGAGGAATTCAATATGACTGTGGATAGTGTAAAGCTGAAAATATCATTTTAAATACAGACAAAACGTTATAGAAATGTACTTTAAAACATTTTCATTTATATAAAGAGGATAATTCGAAATCATTATTCCTGAGGAGTAAGTGGTCAAAAGGAACCAAAAGCAAGTTGTTGACAAGAAAATCTTCACAATGAAGACAAATTGGCATTCCCGTT
>JALPQI010026691.1:0-13116 GCA_025490895.1 Thaumatotibia leucotreta
AAATAGGCTCGAAGAGTCGACTGTCCATAGAAAATTTGAATTTATCACCTTTTTCTAACTGCGGTTATTAGACAGAGTTTGACATAAACGAAATTCTTACCAATTTACATACAGAACAAGGTCCAGATTACAAATAGGAAAAGTAACTATGGTGGGCCTTACGAGGTTAAAATATTTTGTCTATGTCGAATAAATATTGATTGTCAAGCTGCTGTGGTCACCATGTGGCTTATGATGGCCTCGTGTTATCCATTTATCGTGCTACGCGTCACATTCGCACTTGCATACTTGTTAGAACATGACGGCAACGACAACAAATGACTAAAGGCTGTACCATTAATACCATCATAAGCCTACAGGATTCGAACCCGAGACGTCCAGCTCAGTAGGCAGGCTTCCTACGACAAGTAAGAAACCATAAAACGCCAAGTAAACAAATCGAGTCCAAGTTCGCGTGTGCCGGCTCTGTTTAACCCGTACTGCGGCCGAAACCCGCATTTGATTGGTCAGCAATTTGATCGTAGACGCGATACACTCAATGCCAAGTCCTAGCGAAGGTCAAGTTGGGTCCAAGAATGGTAATTTGCTGTTTTCGGCTTATTTTACTTTGTGTTTTGTAGATCGGTATGTTATATGTGATTTAGGCGAAAGCTTTTCTACTGCCTTGTTTAATTTTAGAGTAGTTCTACGCGATTATTCTGTCGCACCAATCAAGTCATTACCATTCCCAAATTATCGACGAACTGCGTATAAATAGTGGACATTTTCGGTTATCTTGTAGCAGACACATTGTCTGCTATTCTGGCATAATAGTCTCATTTGCTTTTATAAAACGGAAAATAAAGTGGTGATGGTAATGAACAATAAAAACGGATAAAAAAATCGCATAGAAACACCCGGGGCTTTGTTTGTTTTAAAAGGTTAGCTGGAAGAGACAGGGAAAAGTTCGCCTTTGTACCTATATCTATGTGTAATTGTGTTGTAACATGTTTGAATACAATAAAGTGATTTATTACTACTACTTAACTCGCAGGTTTGCTGAACCGGATTGATCGCATCAGCTCAGAATATGGACTACTAATCAATCGAAGTAAAACCAAGTTGATGTTTATCGACCGGAGTGGTCACCCGCAGAGAACCAACGAGCTACGTGACCTGGATACAGTACGCAAGTTTGTCTATTTAGGTTCACAGATTAGCGATGATAGCGATTGTGACCAGGAGATAATCAGGCGTGGCCAGATGGCAAAATCTGCAGTGAAGCGACTTGAGAAAATATGGAGGAATCGAGGAATCAACCGCAAAACTAAAGTGAGGCTCATGCGGTCCCTTATTTTCTCAATCTTCTTGTATGCTTCCGAGACGTGGACATTGAAAGCCCGGGCACTTAGAAGGATTGATGCGTTCGAGATGTGGTGTTGGCGCAGAATGCTTCGGATATCCTGGACTGAACGCCGGACCAACGCGTCTATCTTGGACCAGCTCAATATCACCACAAGGCTGTCTGACATTTGCATCCAAAGAGTCCTCAAGTTCTTCGGCCACACAATCAGACGTGGTGGGGATGCGATAGAAAGGCGCATTATTACGGGAAGTGTCGATGGCCGAAGAAGTAGGGGGCGCGCACCCATGTTGTCCAAAATATAACCCAAACTTCACTCCAGGCAACCATTCATATGGCCGAAGATCGAACGGCCTGGAGAGCAGTGACAGGAAGAATACCCCATAGGAGTCACGTCCCTCAGACATGAGGCTACGACTCAGAAGAAGATTACTACTACTTTTTCTAAAACAGAATTATATCATTATTCCAAAAAGATTATTTATTTATTAAGATTAAGATACAAAATCTGACGCATTTATTTTAAGGGAAAATGTTATTGAAAGTCAGATTTCAGTGTTTTCTTCATATCATAGTATATTTTTACACAAATCAACCTCATTTCACTATACGTTTATGCTGTGGCTACGCCAGAGACGGAATTGATTAAATATTTTATCCAAAAATTGATGGCAAATAGGTATTTTCTTTTTGTTTATTAAAATCAATAAGCTTCCAAATACAATAGAATTTCGATATTTTATGTTCAGTGCCTATGAATATGTCTGCTGTTTGGACCTCACTCCTAGCGCTGCCTGGTGGCAGAAAAGTATAAAAAAAACCGTTTGTTTGTTTGTTAGGGTGGCGTAGTGGCGGGGGCGACATGTCGTGCGTAAACACGCCGCCGGTAATCCTCACGTTGCTGACTTGTGCGGCTTCCGGGCCTTGACTTCTATACGTCATGCCAGCTAGTTTGCACAGCCGGGTGCGTTTGAGGTTTGATTTTTCTCAAACTTGCAACTGGGTCAAAATTCTTTCATGTCTCTAAAAAAACGTGACGCAGGGGTGATTTTTGTATGAGATGATGTTTTGTTTTCAATTTCTGATGTATGGATTGAAATCTAGCGTGAAAAAGAAATACAAGTGCGCCGTTTTTATTTTAAATACTGAGTCGAAACAGCAACTAAAAGCGTGACGAGTGGTATGAAACAAGACAACGAAAAGAATTTTGACCCTATTAAATGTTGACATTATGTACGTCTAATTGGACCAGGAAGTAGCATGTCGCTGGTTCTGTGACTCGTCCTGTCATGAAACCAACTTATTGTGTCTCTATTCTTGTAGTTTAGATGTACAGTAAAGGAAATGTATTCGAGTACCGTTTTGATCCTTATTGTCATATTTAAAACAGCGAAAAGGGTACGTGAATCGATTTCCTGACTGTACATAACTATCTATCTATTAACCATCATTAATAGTCATTTTTAAAGTTGAATTCAATCCAACAGTAATATTTTGGTCTCTTTTCAAGCTTGACATTATGGATAGGAATGAGATGGATTGGCATACTGTATGTTTTCCAAAATGTGTGAAAACCAATTTTTGTTAATTTCAAATTTACAAAATTTTGAAACAAATGCGTAATCATATTTGTATGGTATTGTAGTCTTTGTGTCATACGAACAGACAGACTACTATAAAGCTAGTATATAACGTATGCATCACAAGTTTACATACGTACGTTGAATACTTTGCCTACATGCTGCATGCACGATGAGTCACTACCGTGCACTCGAGTCGCGGGTCGATATTGTTTAATTGCAGCCTTATAAACTAATACCATTGCTGTTTTAATCTAACTAACGTCAGTTACCTCGGTTTACAGAAATTACATTGAAGTTTTAATTTTCAGAGTAGGTTATCACTAGCGATCGTAAGTGAAGTAGTCACATCATTTCAATAAAGAGGTTGATAAATTATAACTGAGAATTGTTTATGAAAACCAAGAATACTATTTAAAAATAAATCATCCTTTAAACGGTTTGACGTCACCCGCACTTTTTGTCCGATGCCTGGTTATCATTATCAGTAATAATGGTGGCATAGTATGGTTGACAAAGTATCCGAAAAAAACCAATCCGTTTCGAAAGAGGCAACATTTTTTCCGAAATTTTTCAACGCTATGCGAGACAGAGATGGCGCGCGATGTAGAGTAATGCCTCTACTCCGCTCACGCTACGCTGTCAAAACGCGCGTATGAACGACGTCTTTAAGGCTGAGCCATACCATATCCCACATGCCATGCCACATATCGCGCATGCCACGCGCATTGTAGCGTCGGAAATATCACAGTAGATGGCGCACCGCTTGCACGTCACGCGCACGTGCACGAAACGTAAGCGGTGTGTTACGGGATTACAACATACAACGTCACGTTGTATGGAGTGTCGGGTGTTTTAGGCCACGCGAAACTGTAGTTGTCACCTTATATTTCGTCGGTTGACAACCAAAACTCAGTAAGTAACAAATACCTACTTGAAATAGAGATCGTATCTCAGTTCTGATTCAATACTGACTTAAGAGGTTGCTAAGAGTAGTGACAGTTTTTATAGTGAATTTTGGTTGTTAGCCGACGATTTGTCGACGTCTGATTGGCTTAAGCGGGTTAAAGAAAAACCTTATCAAAGCTCTTATATAAATGTCATTAATTGATAAATGTATCAAATCCCGTCGCACCGTCTTAGCCAAAGCGAAATGAATATAACAAAGATCGCCCTATATGTATACGGTGCACGCGAGGAACTCGCATAATTTGCACCACGTATTACTTAGGCCAAATACGTAAAGGCAAAAATATTATTGAAAATACGAGGAAAATTAAAAAAAGAAGTTTTTTTTCGTATTTGTTTTTTAAATGCGACATAGGTATAAATGGCGATTATTATTAGACCTGTAATTTGAAATGAATTGGCTGTCGACCGAAAGGGGGTAAAATACCTTAATTCGTATAGGATTGGTTATTCTTCGCTAAAACATGACACGTTATCTTTACACGCTACTTTTTATACGGTTTTGAATCCAAATTCCTATAACCTAAGTATTTTTAACGATGTTTTAACCTCGTCCTGCCCGTCATACTAATTTCGAGCTATTGAAATTTAAAGCTAATGAGTTTGAAAATATAGTCGCTTTTCTTTTGTTCTACATTCGAATATGTCTTGTAAAATCACATTAGGCCGTGTGGTGACGGCAGTAAGAATACATTTGTCACCACCCCAACTCCTCCTGCAGGTGTCGTAAGAGTCGACTAAGGGATTGAAGTGTCACTGATCATTTCTACAAGATTGATGATGGGCAGCAGCGTCATCATAGTGGACAAAGTACTGCGATCGCCAATCCGCTTGCCCAGCGTGGCGATTAAGGGCATTTACCTCCTAATGCGTCTATACGCATAGTTAATAGGAGAGGCCTACGTCCAGCAGTGGACTAACATAGGCTGATGATGAGGCAGGACGAGGTTAAGATAAAGTAAAGTAGACTTACCACGTCGCCCCACTGAGGTTGGAAGTCTCTCTGGTGGTTCCTGGGTATGACCTTGGTCGGTTTGACGCTGCGGTCGAAAGATGGCGTGGGCTCCTCTTCGTCTGATGATACCTGCTACAAAAAATATATGATTAAGTGACTACTTGCTTTAGTATACACTGAAAAACTTGAACAGGGTCGTATTTAGTTGAACTTTTACAATCGAGCCATTTGACGGATCGATAACGACATTTTGTATGAAAGAGCCATTTTTTTTTGGAGATTTCTGGGTTCCTGCCATATTAACCCACCACGCCATATTAAATGGCCTTTCAAAAACGGTCCTGAATTTTAGTTGACAAGGTGTCACCTTCTCTTCAATGCATCACGGTAATGAATTTCAATATCAACCTATAATCACTTAAACCGCCATTTAAAAATAGTTGTGATTGGTCCATCAAAGTTTTGATTGGCTAATTCTATAAACATTTGTCAAAGACGTTGCGCCGAAATATGCGCGGTGTTAAGAAAAGCGCTATGTCCTGCCCATCGTGGCACAATTGAACAATTGCTTTTGGAGACATTTTTGAGCTGGCGTTAGACGTCCATGTTATATATGGTCGCAAGTTACCTCCATAGTAAAAGTTGTTCAGTATAACCTACTAAATCACCCCGTTCAAGGTTTTATGTGGATGGTGTAACCCTGTAGAAGTACGATTGGATTCTGGGCTAGGTTCAAGTGGTGTTATAAGCTCAGACGATGTTAATAAATCATATTGATGGAAAGGACCTTTTGGCCGGTGCGTCTCATAAGTAGGAATTTGCTTCATAGAGAGCCAAAAACTATGTCACGATATACATATCATTGGTTGACAACTAAAACTCACTAAGTAACAAATACGTACTTGAAATAGAGATCGCATTTCAGTTCTGATTCAATACTGACATAAGAGGTTGCTAAGAGTAGTGACAGTTTTTATAGTGAGTGTTGGTTGTCAGCCGACAATATTATAGTGGTGGCTTTAAAATTTAATATTTTATTATCTGGTCATGAGCTCATGAATTATAAAATATGATAGTTTTTTGTAAAACGTCCCACTTTGTCGCTTACCATAAAGATGAGATTTCCTTGTATCTTCATATGAATAAACTGACAAAGCGGCTTTATGGCAAACGATAAAGTGGGACGTTTCACTAAACTCACTCACAAATAGTATATAGTTCAACCCATATGGAGACAGGCACTCAGGTACAGACCATTGTTTTTTTAAATAAAGCCAAGGGTTATGGTAGAAATATGGTATTTACCTTAGCGATGTTGGGCGAGGACTGCGACCGGTTGAGTCCGGCGGGCCCGTCGTCCGGTGACACCATGTATGTGTCGCCATCTTCGTCCTGCCAACAAAAACATCATTAACACGCAAACATCAATACGCAGCGAGCATTCTTTCTGGTAAGATCACATCAAACATAAGACTCGACATAAGAGTCGAGAGTCGAGGAGTCGACTAAGGGAAATACTGAGTATCCAGCTTCTCAGCCGGTGGTAGGGTATTTTTACTAGTACCCGCCTGGTTGGCTACCACCGTACATTCGGTGTAAACGCCCGTGAAATGACTTACCTTCGTGTTTGCCGTGTTTCGGGGTCAGCCGATGTATTTACCAGCATCTAGCGGGCCAGCAAGGCGGTGGCAACTAACAGGTTACTGATTGTCTCCTGTTCGTTGCCGCCGCGATTTGGGCTCTACTTTTCACTTACGATCAGGTGGAGTGGAGCCACTTTGTTGTGCCAACGTTATTTTTATTGGGTCGGCAACGCGCATGTGACACCCTGAGGTTGCAGGCGCCCATAGGCTACGATGACTGCTTTCCATCAGGCGGGTCGTATGCTTGTTTGCCACCGACGTGGTATAAAAAAAAACATAATAACAACCTACATCTTTTGTCAAGGGTTGGTTTGCGTGTCTCTCTAGCGAAAGCCAGTTTCCGCTTCCGCTTCAGTTCTTCTCCATGTCAGTCTAGTTTCTCCCGCTATTCATGAACTATACTTTACCGCTCTATAATATATTTATACAGGCCAAATACAGTGTCGAGGGTGGGTTTACGTTACTCCCTAGCGGAAGCCAGTTTCCGCTTCCGCTTCCACTTCAGCTCTTCTATCTGCCGGTCCAATTCTTCCTGCAGTTGTCGAACAGTGTCTATACGACGATAATTCCATTATTAAATAACAGCAACAACTCAATAACAATTCTACATACCTTGTCAAGAGTGGGTTTGCATTTCTCCCTAGCGGAAGCCAGTTTCCGCTTCCGCTCCCGCTCTTCTCTCTGCCGGTTCAACTCTTCCCATGTTGGCAGACAGCGTCTATACCGTGGTCATTCCACAATAAAATAACAGTAAACATTTAATAACAATTCAATATACCTTGTCAAGGGTGGGTTTGCGTTTCTCCCTAGCGGAAGCCAGTTTCCGCTTCCGCTCCCGCTCCAGCTCTTCTCTCTGCCGGTCCAATTCTTCCCGCTGTTAGCGGAATGCGTCTATACAGTGCTCATTTAGCTATAGTACAACAGAATATATGCTATAACATGCCTTATCAAGGGTGGGTTTGCGTTTCTCCCTAGCGGAAGCCAGTTTCCGCTTCCGCTTCCGCTCCAGCTCTTCTCTCTGCCGGTCCAATTCTTCCCGCTGTTAGCGGAATGCGCCTATACAGTGCTCATTTAGCTATAGTACAACAGAAAATATGCTATAACATGCCTTATCAAGGGTGGGTTTGCGTTTCTCCCTAGCGGAAGCCAGTTTCCGCTTCCGCTCCCGCTCCAGCTCTTCTCTCTGCCGGTCCAATTCTTCCCGCTGTTGTCGAACAGTGGCTATACGACGATAATTCCATTGTTAAATAACAGCAAACCCTCAATAACAATTCAACATACCTTGTCAAGGGTAGGTTTGCGTTTCTCCCTAGCGGAAGCCAGTTTCCGCTTCCGCTCCCGCTCCAGCTCTTCTCTCTGCCGGTCCAATTCTTCCCGCTGTTGTCGAACAGTGGCTATACGACGATAATTCCATTGTTAAATAACAGCAAACCCTCAATAACAATTCAACATACCTTGTCAAGGGTAGGTTTGCGTTTCTCCCTAGCGGAAGCCAGTTTCCGCTTCCGCTCCCGCTCCAGCTCTTCTCTCTGCCGGTCCAATTCTTCCCGCTGTTGTCGAACAGTGGCTATACGACGATAATTCCATTGTTAAATAACAGCAAACCCTCAATAACAATTCAACATACCTTGTCAAGGGTAGGTTTGCGTTTCTCCCTAGCGGAAGCCAGTTTCCGCTTCCGCTCCCGCTCCAGCTCTTCTCTCTGCCGGTCCAATTCTTCCCGCTGTTGTCGAACAGTGGCTATACGACGATAATTCCATTGTTAAATAACAGCAAACCCTCAATAACAATTCAACATACCTTGTCAAGGGTAGGTTTGCGTTTCTCCCTAGCGGAAGCCAGTTTCCGCTTCCGCTCCCGCTCCAGCTCTTCTCTCTGCCGGTCCAATTCTTCCCGCTGTTGTCGAACAGTGGCTATACGACGATAATTCCATTGTTAAATAACAGCAAACCCTCAATAACAATTCAACATACCTTGTCAAGGGTAGGTTTGCGTTTCTCCCTAGCGGAAGCCAGTTTCCGCTTCCGCTCCCGCTCCAGCTCTTCTCTCTGCCGGTCCAATTCTTCCCGCTGTTGTCGAACAGTGGCTATACGACGATAATTCCATTGTTAAATAACAGCAAACCCTCAATAACAATTCAACATACCTTGTCAAGGGTAGGTTTGCGTTTCTCCCTAGCGGAAGCCAGTTTCCGCTTCCGCTCCCGCTCCAGCTCTTCTCTCTGCCGGTCCAATTCTTCCCGCTGTTGTCGAACAGTGGCTATACGACGATAATTCCATTGTTAAATAACAGCAAACCCTCAATAACAATTCAACATACCTTGTCAAGGGTAGGTTTGCGTTTCTCCCTAGCGGAAGCCAGTTTCCGCTTTCGCTCCCGCTCCAGCTCTTCTCTCTGCCGGTCCAATTCTTCCCGCTGTTGGCGGACAGCGTCTATACGAGCGGCGGCGGCGGCCATTTCTCGCGCTTGGGCCGCTTGTTCCGCGATTACGCGTTGTTTTTCTGCTGTAGGATAAAAAATAATGCATGTACTTTTATTAATAGTATATGTATATCCGGGTGAATATCTTAGCGTTTCAACCGCCTAATTTTGGTGGCATCATTTTTACCGAAGTTCCTATTCGTTAAAATGTGCTACTTTGTCATTTGAAGGAGGCACGGTACCTTAAGCAAATGACGTAGTATCACATTGTAACGTTTAGATACTTCGGCAAAAATGATGCCACCATGACCAAAATTAGACGGTTTAAACGATCAGAAATTCACCCATACTCTGCTACGCGAAATTGATCTTAAAAGACACTTAAGTCTTCAATGAATATTTTGTTTCGACCTTTAGTTTATACAGGTAGATTTTTTATACACCGGCGAAACTTTAGGGGGTTAATTCTGAGAAATTGAAGAACTTTAACCCTGAATTTGGCAATGTATGTCACAATGAACATAGTCTACGACCCACTTTTTGTATTTTTTTTAAGACAATTTTTTTTGCTTTACACAATGGCAAGGAGGCTAGAACGCACGATTTTTTTAAATTTGCCGTTTTTGCTAATTTAAGGGAACCGACATCAGATTCAAGAAAAAAAAATCTGTTATTCCATGCAAGCCTTGAGATATAAGTAGGCAGAAATGTATAGAACCTCAGAATTCTCTTCTCAAATAACTACAATTCACATACATAGATTAAATCTAACTAATCTTATTGTACCGAGGATTCTCGAATCGGATGTCGGTCCTGTAGTAAAAGTTAATCAATATGACTTTAGAATGAACCCTCTAAAATTTGAACGGCGAATAAAAAATCACTTGGTATAACTTTACAAATGATACATTTATTTTGAGACAATAAACGAAAGGCAAACCAGCAGGTTTAGCACATGATTGGTGCGATAGTATGTCGCCGCGAGATAGATCTCCCGTCCTTTACTAGTTATATTAACAAAATAGGGACGGATAGACTATCTCACCGCGAGATACTGTCGCGCCAATCATGTGCTAAGCAAGCTGGGTGGCTTGCCTTGCCTATATATAAAAATGCAGATTGTTCTAGAAATAATGTGTTACCATTGGCTTCATCACTCGCTATGGACTCGGCTAATTTCTCTGCCTCGGCGCGCTCTCGCCTCTGGTACTCTTCCAATTGTTGCCGTAAACTCAGGTTCTCTTGTTCCTGGTAAAAAAAAAACATTTTTAGTACAGACGGTGACTTGTTTAGGCCCTAGTGCGAGAAGTGTGTCATTTTACGTCAGGTCCAAAACTTCGGAGTAGTGATGGGTCGTTCCCGGTAATTTCCCAATCTTACTATGGGGAAAGTTTCCATTTGGGAATATTCCCCATACTATGTTGAATAAGTTACCGGGAACGACCCATCACTACTTCGGAGGGCCATCTGTACTAAAAAACGTCGTACCTACGAGACACGTGCAAAAACGAAATCCGTAACTCGTGTCGATTTAAAACACTCCCTATCGGTCGTGTTTTAAAACATCGCCACTCGTTTCGAATTTCATGTTTTTCGCACTTGTGTCGTAATGTACTATTATGCGTGACACACAACACAATACAATATAAATAAAATATTAACAGGGAAAAATTGGTGCGTCACGAACTGAACCCAACTCGGCGTAGTGCTAGCCCGAAGGCCAGCGCTGGGCTTCTGTAGAGCCCATTTGGTGATGCTACGAAAGATAACACACCACAAAGAGAGAAAAATAAATACTAAAAGATAAACAAATGGAAATAGGCTTATAATTAAATTCCTTGCTCAATTCAGACGAGATATATTCTGTTATTGAGCCCGGTGGTTTTATTTCAGTACAAGTAGTTTTTGCTTCTGAGTAAATTCAATGTCGCGTAACTTCACCGCCAATAGAAACTGCGATGGAAACATACACTGTATTCAAAATTTCTTTGATTTCTGTTCTTTAATCACCTCTCACTACTTGTAAGGGAACATACCCATACTACGTGACCTGTTTAGGGGGGGGGGGGGGGGGGGGAGGGGGGCCCGTCAAACTACCACTCTTGGTCACCTGGGGGAGGGGGGGGACTGGTATCTTGTCACGTGACTAGTAGATTTTGTAATAATGTAATTTAAATTGGACTTACACGCCACCGTTTTTCCCATCACTATATTTTTACTACTAATAAACCTACGCCTGTACTCTTGCAGTACGCGTTTTCATAGACGAAAAAATACCACGTGAAAACTAGGGGGGGTTGTCTTGGCATATACTACGCTTGGTCACCAGGGGGAGGGGGGGGGGTTCCCTAATGTTATCTGGGTAAAGAGACCACACTGTCGATGGCGTTATGTTATTTGATAGCTTCACACATCATTATCCTAACCTAAACCAAAATACTATTTTACACAATCATGTTATAACAGAGTACTTTTGAGTCGAGTACCGTATTTAGAGAGCAACGTCCATAACTCTTTTCCAAGCACGTATCATTCGAATCTTAATCTTCAAGGTTTAAAAGTCTTAAAGGACACGTGACTCGAATTTTAATATAAATCACCAGAACCAATTTGGAATGTATTATTAGGGAAAATCTACATTTTTGTGGGCTGAAATAGTAGATTGTGCCACAAGGGATCAAAATGGTATATTTCCGGCGTAAGCGTATATTGAATCCTGAGCATAATGAAGGATTCAAGCGTTAACGCCCAAGACGAAATAATTTTGATACCGTGTGACACATACTGCTTTTTACACCACCTATGAGAAAAATAAAAGATACACCACATATGTAATATTTATGCAAATAATCGATTTTGAAGTAATTTCTATCAATTATGAACGTACCGTTTATTTTCATATTTCATTGTAATTTTTTTAGGCTGGTAATAGAAAGTCCTTGAACAGAACTGCTACTTTGATCCCTCCCAGCAGGGAAAAAAGGCCCATATTCGAATAGGTGGTGTGAAAAAGTTATTTCTTGTCACGAAAAAGATACAAATATTGATTGTGCCAGTGGTACTTACCATGTCATATTGCTTATTCTCCAATTGCATGAGCTGCGATATGATCTCTTGCTCTCTCATCTTGTATAAAGCTCTAACGTCGTCTCGCTCTTCCGTCTCGCGTTGGTAGTGGGTTTTCTCCCAATCCTGGAAAAACATATTAATATGAAATATACAAGTCTTATGACCTGCGCTCATATATAACATGGACGTCTAACGCCACAAACAATTGATAAATTGTGCCTAGATGGGCAGGACATAGCGCTTTTTTTAACACTGCGCATATTTCGGCGCAACATCTTTGACAATACCAATCAACTATTTTTGAATGGCGGTTTAAGTTTTTATAGAATCACAGATCAGTATAGATAGCTAACGGTGGCATGGAACATGTCGCAGCGTTATGGCCGATAGGCCTTTATAGTGTGACAGATGCGCGCCCTATGAGCCAGTCGCAACTTACCCGCGACTGCAGGATGAGCTCGGACATATCGGCAAAATGCCGAATTGTGCCGTTATTTCTTGTAAAAATAGGAGTGTAAATAAACATTTCAAGGACTATTGAGTCACGTACCACATGAAAGTATTGATTTTTTAGTTATTAGTTGACAAAACCACGTATTTTTACAAATAATATATAACAACAAACCGCTGACATAAATGTCATAATGATTTTACTTGGGCGTACCAATTGGTTGAATCTATTCAGTGACAAATTGTATGTGCGTTTTACATTGACGGCTTAGAATAGCAAGCAAGTTGCAATTTGGTAAGTGACCGTGCAATGTATTCAATTGCTAGCGATATTCACAACCGTCCTGTCATTTCTTGGTACGGGCCGCTGCGAGCAGGCCGCGAACTAGAGGTACGACTCGTGCCGATGACAAATAGGGTCGATATAATTGTTGATGTATTTGATTATATTCAATTTTTCTTTCATATTATGACCTTTGTATCAATATCTTATCTTCATAAAGGTAAAACAATATATATAGATTATATCGCGTATTATATTATTTTGAGCCTTTTACAATAACCGTTGTCAAAGGTTGAAATTGTTTTATTTAAATATGTGACCATCGTGGAAACGGCTGATAACATTATGTTTTTTAGGGTACAACCGTCTAAATAATTATTTGTTCATGTGATTCCCAGCCACAA
>JALPQI010026693.1:0-11360 GCA_025490895.1 Thaumatotibia leucotreta
GTTTTTTCATCACTAAATGCCGACCGTGACGTCTCAGTGACAGTTAAAAAGTCGGCACGATTGGTTCCCATACAAATGGTGCTATTTACTTCATCTACTGAATATATAAATCTGTGACATTACTATTAAGTACCTACAATTTCAATTTTCAGTTTGCAAATGATATACAAGTAGCAGAAAGTGTCTAAGAAGTTAATAACTAAGAAATTTACGGATGTTTTTGAACCATCTGTATTACGAAATCAAGAAAAGCTGAAATCACTCAATCCGGAAATTTTGACGGATAAATATATCAGCAATACATCTTCATCCTACCATTAACATCCTTTTCAGCTTCATGTGCGACAGTGTGGTGTCTAGACACGAGCGGGAATTTGAAGTGGAACTTGGACCGGTCGCTCGGCGATCTTGGCACTTTGTTGTCCAGGCCTAAGTCGTTCATAGACCTGAAACGGAGATTTGATTGATAAACTGGTTTTACCATCGCCAAGAGTATGTTCGGATAGTGAAAGCACGCAGGATACGAGGGCGTGCTCTTCTGCCACACGTCTTCTATCGAACAGATTCTACAATAACTGTCCATAGGCGGAACCACACTGAATTAAAGGGGCGGGACGCCATAGATTATTCGCAAGAAATTGTAGCAAAGGCCAAATTTTTCAATAAATATCTCGTTTGGTAAGCCATAGACCAAAATGGCAATACGTCTGAACCATATATTTTTACAAGCTCTATAAACGCACGTATTTATTTGAGAGAATGTATAATAAATCGATTGATTCCGTTCATAGATAAGCATTACCAGAGGGAAGAAATTATATTCTGGCCGGATATGGCGTCATGCCACTACGCCGCGGAAGTCACTCAACATTTAGAGGCTGCAGGTGGGTGATCAACTTTTTTCTGTCTGTTATTGCCATGGATACGGTCGCCTGAGTCACGCTGGTTTTATGCAAAATTATGCTACTTAATTTATGGAAACATGTATAATATTATAATATATAGTCCATGTTTGTAGATGGCCCATCAAGGAAAGGGTTATTTAACACCAGAAACGTGCAAGATTGCATAGTTTAAGTATCATATTTATGCATAAAACCAGCGTGACTCAGACGACCGTAACCATGGCAATAACAGACAGAAAAAAGTTGATTCACCCAGGTATAGATTTTATACAAAAACATAATAATGCCCCAAACGTTCCCCAAGCTTGTGGTATTGAAACTTATTTGTCTCAATGTAAACGAGAATATAAGAAACAAACAGAAAAACCCAAATCGTTAACTGCATTTAAGCATAGATGGACTAAATTGGCTAAAAATGTGGCAACTAGGTCTGGAAAAGCTGTAATGAGACGAGCAGCAATCAACCTTAGAAAAATTTGCCACAGAGGCGTCGCACAATCAAATTTAATATAGAGTAGCAAATATGTCGAAATTCTGATTTTAACTAAATGTAAATAGTAGTGCATCGTAAGATTTTTTTATTAAATATTTACGTTGGAATCTTGTCTCTTTACTTCTGGTATTTTTTACAGTAATATCTACGTGTGTCTCAAGATAGGCATGGTTAATACGAGACAACTAGAATATTATAGCAAATTTTGAAAACATTGTGAATTGATTAAAATAGTGAACATATAACAATGATTTTAAAAAGTTGACAAGTATAACATATATTTGTATCGTGATGATATAATAACCCTATACACTACGAAATTAGAAACACAAATCTTTTAGGAACTTAAAATGATATATATATTATTATGTAGTTGGCAAAATTGTTTTCCTCTTTAATTATTTTAGTTAGAGCCGTATCTATCGTCAAGTGTGAGCCTCAAGATTTCGATTCTAAATTCTGGCCATCGTATTGCTTTGTATTAGTGCTGTGAGTCCCATAAGAGAAAAATTAACGATTATTATAATCATAATCTTACTTGGTGGTTATTTCATTGGCCATGGCTACCGCAGTCTCCAAAGTCTTTTCGTCATGCGCCGACATCGGTTTCATGGTGCCCGTCTGAAAGCTCTTCTTTTTGTCCGCCTTGAATGTATGAGACCTGTAATGTATATGCACTGATTATAGAAGTGTATTAATCTAATTATTATAATGCTTAGAAGGCAAATGAAAATAATACATAATCCCAAAATATGTGATTATTTTTGACTTATTACTTGAACATCGCATCTGCGAACTTTGTAACACCAGTTCCTGTAATACGAATGCAACAAAAAACACAGACCTAATTTATTGTATCGTGATCTACGTATCGTCAGCTCGGATGAAAGCCCTATTGTCACCTAGATGCATTGTTATTGGCAGTGCAGATGCAATATCAGGTTACGCTTAGAAGGAGCTTTCGTTATCACCATGTTTCCTGTTTCTCACCCTCGATATATATTATGGGTACGTAAGGACATTTATTAGGGTTCTAAGTCCAAGTATTTTCACATTATTAAAGTATTTTAATTAACTAATTACAACATCGAAGTTGAGTACTACCTACAAGCCGTAGTTACCGTAAGTATTATGCAAACTAATGCAGATGTCAAAGTAAGCATATTTTAAAGACACAGGAAAATCATTATTAAAATAAAATTTGTATAACTCTTTAACAATAACATCTTACCTTAGGGCAGTGTCGAAGTCAAAATGCCTAGCCGTTGAACCCTGTAAATAGCATTATTTTCAATTTTAACATTTGA
Organism: Thaumatotibia leucotreta; assembly: GCA_025490895.1. Classification (NCBI taxonomy): domain Eukaryota; kingdom Metazoa; phylum Arthropoda; class Insecta; order Lepidoptera; family Tortricidae; genus Thaumatotibia; species Thaumatotibia leucotreta. The sequence continues at coordinate 2,706 of JALPQI010026693.1, forward strand.
ATATACGCATGATAATTAAATAATGATTCAACAAAAACAATGTAATGTGATATGTGTATTGTACTGCAATAAAGAAATACATACCTACTTATGAGTATCACGACATGACAAACAAAAAAAATGTACCTAAGTAACGAATTAGGTTGCAGCATTCTAAAGTAGGTACCTACATGAGATACTAGAATGTTATGAATGTTTTAAAATACATTGATAAATATGTTATGGTGTCTCTATCTTTAACTCATACGAAAAATAAAATAAATATTTAAATATTATGGGCAATCCGACCTACTAGGTCCACAGTCAGTTCAATCAATGCACTGTGGGCACAGGCACTAAGCGAAGGCATATAGAGGAAGTAAATAAATAGTGGTCATCTGTTTAAGGATTAATTGAATACCGTATTCACATTAGGAAAAAAGTAGATAATACTTTGTGCTACTTTTTTCTAATCACAATACTACACCGAAAGACTCCTTCAACGTGTCACCACTATTTTTATTTCGCTTAGTATAAAAGTATACACATAAATAAAAACCTAGAAAACAACCATGACTAAGATTTTTGAAGAAGAAATGGACTATGCACAAGGATAAGTTATCGCAATACAATGCTGCTCTCATTATTCTTATTATTGATACAATAATGCTTCGTAGCATTAAAACCTGTCTTGTTGCAGTATTAAAAATATAGGCCGTATAACGCAGCAAAGACGTTTGCACTTCGTAATGAAACTCGTCATTTTACTAAAACTTTATCGTTTTATGAGTTTATATTATTGTAATTGTTGATCCTTTTTACGTCACAATATAATATTTCTAAATTAGTTAATATGGAATGATTCAGTTAGACATGTTTAAGCTTTATTTTTCGTTTGGAGACACATTTCGAATTCCTTATTCACATAGCTCATGCCATTTAATCTGTTTTGTGATAGGAATAGATTCTTAAATGCGTATTAATCACGAGTACACTGAAAGAACGTACAACTAGGTACGTTCGGAGTAATAAGTTAGTAACAAGTTATTAGCGGATTAACTTAATATATCTAACCTAATCCTGTAGTTTAATACTTCTTAAGGGAATATAATTATGTCAACTGTAAAATAACTTAAGGAAATATATGTCAACTATAAATAACTATAAAATAATCAATACTGCATTAATTGTAAATAAAATCTTTATATAGCGATAAACACTACTAATTAATTTAATTATTTTCGACTTCATAGTGTTTTGTTATGCCGGAAAATTCCGACCTCTGCAGCATGTTGGCCGACTTGCTTAAAAACGTCATAAAATATTGTTCGTAGTTATTTATAGTATCCAGATGATTCAAATGAGTCACGCTATCTATACTAATGATATTATGCGCATTACATACAAAATGATGAAAAACGACAAACAGTACCTAACTAAGACAATACACACGAACTAAATAAAGTATTTACAATATGAGTTCTTCGTTAACACGTATACGATACGAATCTAGGCTACAACGCCTCCTTACCGAAAATCCAATTTGCGATAAGCACCTGAATAAATAAATTTTTGATAATTGTAGTACATTTGGCACTTTATTGTAAATAGTATAAATAAAAATTGTAAATCATACAATATCCGAATAGGCAAGACCAATGAAAATACCTCGTGTGATCGTAAGTTCTTGAGATGAACAAAAATTAAAATAAATTTGAGTAGAGAAAACTTTATTAAATGTATTGTAATAATATTTTATTCGTTTTATTACCCTCAATACTAAGATATAATTAGTTTCCTTTATTTTGACCTGTATCTTTTGAAATATAGTCTTACTTTTATTTTCATATTCATAATTTTAGGTATATTCAAGCCGCTTTGTGAAGGCAGTAAGATTGAGAGATTGACACATTTGTCACCACCGCAACTCTTCCCGTGTGTCGTAAAATGCAGTGAAGTGTCACTGACCAATCATTTATTGAAGATTGATGAAGGGCAGAAGCGCCATTATTATGGACACACTACTGCGATTGTCAATCCGTTTGTCCAGTGTGTTGGATGAATTTGAATGGGTGAATGGCACTACCGTCTAATGCGTCCATACGCGTAGGTAATAGGAGAGGCCTATGTTCAGCAGTGGATTGAAATAGGCTGTTGATGATGACAGGTATATAATATATTCTTAAAGATTGACTTTTCGCCCATAAAATATGTATTGGAAAAGAATGTTTCTCTTTTTAATGGCTTACGTCAGATCTTACGTTTAGCCCGTTTACTCCGTTTGACCCTATTTTATATACTCCGTAACTAACGCCATGTTTTACAATCCTCGGATAAATATATCAATGAGATAAAATTATCACTAGCCTTTTCCTCAGGCATAAATAAAATAAATTGACAGAAAACGTTAATCTGACACATATATTTAATTAGGGAGTGGTGAAACAGGCCCTAAAAACGAAATAACCTTTTTATAAGTAATAATAACATTCATCACTTAGTGTCATTATTAATGAAATAATGAATATCAATTTAAAATATTAATCAATTGAATTATAAAGTAGAATTGTACATATTTATTTTATTTGAGTTATTGTTCTCAAAACTTACGATTACCCGAGGTACAATCGACAACACAGCTGTGGATACAGACAAAGTGCCAGAAATATGTATACACACCTTTATGTCCAGGCAATAAAGTTCTGTTTACATATTTTTGGCACTTTGCCTGTGTTCACAGGTGTGTTGTTGATTGTACCACAAAAATTACGCCAATTGGGTATGTAAAGTTTTCTGAAGGTATGAATATTATATTTTTCCCTGATAGCCTTTGTTTTAAGGTTTATTTTAAGGTAAAATTTGTTAACAATCTTTTTTTAACTGAGTGAAATGACATTTGTTCAAGTTTATGGCTGAACAGAATCCAACGCTTTCGTCTTCATAGAAATAGAAAAAAATGATAGAATGACACTGAGGAATGACACGAGTGACAGATTGACATTGACAGATTTTTTTTTCTATTTCGTTGTACTGACTGCAGACGAACGCATTAAGCTCTATTCATCCATAAAACTGCACAAACGTCACCTCACTCACTGAAAAAAATGATTATTAATATTTTATAGGAAATAAAATAAAAGAGCTGCATTTTCTTGAACCTTAGGTCGACGACTATCAGGGAAAAATATAATATTCATACCTTTAGAAAACTTTACATAGCCAATTGGTTCTATGGCCCTCGAAGTAAGCTACAAGCACTATTCTAAAATATAAATAAGTAAACAAAAAATAATAATAAAAAGAGTTAAAAATTAGCTCGAAATTGTATCATCACGAAGCTCCTTATGATTGTCGTAGGTCGCAATTAGTATGTATGTAGTTCCACTTTTCAACTAGCAGAGTATATACCAGAAAGGTTCCACTCTGGTTTGGCCATTTTCGAACGGAAATGCACTAGTTACTAAAAACAATTCTATAATCATAATAGGTAATAAACACATAAGCCATTTAAGTAATCCCAATGACCAACAAAAACGTTGTCAGTTATAATATCGGCAAGAGATTTTGAAACTAAAGGCATGTTGCGTGAAACAGTGGCGAAACTGAAACACTTCATAGATCTTCGATATGAAAATTCCGGAAGGGAAACCAATATTTCACTTGTCCAGTTTGACCTTATCAAAAATATTTCCAATGAAATGTTTTAAAAACGTGAAAACAAAGTGCGTACTGCGTAGTCAAAATGGCAAGCACTAATGCTCTGTCGGGAACGAAAAAAAACTGTCTTTGTTGCACTAATGAGAAATAGTGACATCTTTATAGAGAAAACTACGATACGCTACTGAGCTTCGATTGGTATCTTGGCTATGCACTCAGGTATTTCGGATGCATGACAAGTCATCCACACAAGGACAAGATATTCAAAGTGTCCCAGAAACTATGAAGAAGAATCGAAGGAATTTGAATAATACATATAGTGGAATAAGAGATAAATTCAGTGTACTTACACATTCTTCCGGGCGACTCCTGCTATCCAAACTGCGGAACATGGACTCCATTTCGTCTAGCAAACTCTGACTAAAATCTCCATAACTTTTCTGTAAAACCAATATTAATTTTTATCTAATTGGCTGGAATTAAAGATGATTTTAGTTTCTCAGTATTTTATAAGACAAAACAATTGCACATCTGTTTTAATGGAGTAGGATTTGAATTTGATCCTAGTGACTAATGTACTAACATTAGAACAATGAATCTCAGGAAGTTAAGGTTCTGTTAATTTAAAAACAATCCAATTTGCACCCAGATATTTAGTAATTGTTACACTCACGAAATGTAGAATGATTTTTTCTGCAATAGTGTAATGTAAACAATAGACGGACTACCAAAAATTATATTAAATAAAAACAAAATGTCTACGTATAGAAGAATAACCATATCGGAACATTAAGTAAAAGAAAAAAAAAACAATAGTAATAACACACAGTTAAACTAATTAAAAATAATCGTAACAAAGTGTTCTTTCCATTCTAATCAAATTAACCATTGTCTGTAAGCGAATAGCGAGTACTAAATTAAACTTAGAATCAATTAAATTACAAATAAATAATGACACACTCACAGGTATTCCAGGACTTTCTAATGGAACTAAATTATCAGTTCTCGTTCGCTCGGCCACCGTACTTTCCTGGAAAGAGGTAATAATTACACTGATAAACTTTCACGTACAGTAATTAAGGATAGTAATATCATGTTACTGTTAATAACAGTTTTCAATCAGAACGATTCTTCTCTAATTTAATTACTTTTCCGATACGATATCTAAAGCACGAGACTGACGAATTAAAAAAACAGTTTTCAACTTGTAACTAAGTAAAATGTAACTAGTATTCCTAAACGCCTTAATAATTACTAATTTTAATCCTTTGATGCATAGAGTATTAAAAACGATACGACCGAAATGACACATGTCGAAATGAGTAATCAATTGCGACTGTCAAAGTAAGCAACAAAGTTCTAATTGGCAGCGATTATTGACGTAAGTCTTTTCAGAAATAAAATGAATGATACCATATGCACCTAAGGGTTAAATTGAGTATCCCAGTCAAAATAGGTTTCATTGATTAAAAACGAACATTGTCGTGTTATTTTTATCATGCAATTTTTGTTGTGTGTTAGAACTAGTGTGATTTGGCTGATTTTATAAAATGTCTTACCGTGTCAGTGTCAGATATCTCGTGGTACTCATGAGGATCGTCAGCCTTAGGAACATTTCCGCCGTCATCAGTCTTGTGAGATCTACCAAGTGTAGCCGATTTTACCTGACAAAATAGATAAGATACAAAACGTGTTTGTAAAATCAGTTCCCCACAAATACGATTTTTGGTTTAAAAAAAATGGAGTAATTTGATTTAGCAAGCATTTTTTTTAAACAGTCGAAACGATATCAATGACACAGGGACTGTATTTCTAAGCTTTTATTAATTATTGTTTTTAACATATACCAAATTATACATTACCTTACTAAGGATGCTCTTACTCGTTGTGGGATCTGATAGATTTTTTAAACCATGCTTTTTGAGATTCTTAGACACTGATCCAGGATCTGAAAAGAAAATAATAAGTCATCATCATCACTAGAGTACCTATTACTATATTGTGACAATGTTAAGTTAAAACTTTTGAACGTAAGACGGGAAATTGCAGCAAAAAAAAATTAAAATCGGTGTCTCTTGGAGGCATTATTACACGTACATGTTTACTACACACGCTATCAAAAACTGAATTTCTATGTGGATCCTCAAACACATTCAAGCATAAATGGTAAGCTTCATAAATGTAAAAAAAGTAAACAGTAACAAAACTTACATGCTAAGTCGACTTCATCACAGTTGTTAGGACCGGCGCCGGAGCTCAGCAGCGGGTAGGGTGCGCACGCGGCGGTCAGATGCGATGGAGAGTTGGGGTTGATCAGCGGCACCTGCTCCAAGTCCTCGGAGGGTTTGTACGGCGTCACCACCTGCCGCGGCGGCTGCCACACACGACTCATTAGCCCAAACATCTTGTGTGCTTGAATAACCCTATCACTATCACTTCTGTACCTAGGTACTAGGTACCTAGAAGGTACACTTCTGTAGCCGACTTGCCTAAACACTCCTAGCGTTAACACTTCCGCTCACGACTGATCAAGGCGAGTTGCTCGCGGGTTATCTCGATTCGCGAGTATAAACGAGACCTCATTACGTGTAATTAGGTATGCTTGTAATCAAATAATGACAGTATTGAAATGAGCGGAAGTTTGAACGTCTCACGTTATCGATAACTGGGCTTTATTTACTGGTCTTTGACTATTGTTCGATTGAATAGAAATAGTTTTTGATTATTAGTTATAAGACTTATAAGTATTGATTGTAAGAGGTCAAGCCAACTATAAGTAATATCTAGTAATTGTATCATAAATAACGATAATATTTATTTACTTCAGTTACAATAAATACAAACAACAAATGACACATAAGTTGAAACTGGGTTATTTAGTGAAAGTTAAAGAAAAAGCCTACACGAATATCATTCACTATTTAACAATGCATTATACGAGGAAAATATATTATGTAGGCAGTACGCAACTCGACCGTGCAAAAAAGTACTATGTACGAACATTAATTCCCACACACGTGCATTAATGTGTCATTTTCTATGCATAACTATACCCCTAAAAAGTGCATATTCTAAGCATATGCATTGGAAAACTGAGTTTCATAAAGACCCTGACAATCATTTCATCAGTAACGATGTTCTTTATCATTCATCCATTCGCGTCAGAATGACAGCAGCTGTCAATAGGCCAGAAAAAAAGAGTTCATAGGTAAAAACTGTTTCATGGTATACTATAGCATCAAATATCAAAATTACCAAAAAAATACTAATATTATCAAAATATCCCTATAAAGTATTTGCAAGTACCTACTTCACACCAGACGCAGCCATATCAAACAAAAAATCACGCCGTTTACATCGCTAAATGCTCACGGCTTATAAAATGGCATGAAGTTTTTGGGTTAGTTTGTCACTGAAGTACAGGATGCCTAGCCAAGTTGCCAATCGCTAGCGCTTGCTAGCGCATCGTAGTTTTCCCTCTCTGTCACTCCTTCATATTAGTGCGACAAAGAGGGAAAACTACGTTGCGCTAGCAAGCGCTAGCGATTGGCAACTTGGCTAAGCACCCAGATAATCACATATATCCATAAAAATATCAATCCTGATTCTGTGCCCAAACCTACTCATGGATCTTGAGGAATCTACTAAATCGGACCCGGATGTTCCCACGTAGGTAATGAAGTGAATTATGCATTTTATGTTTGCCATAATGCTGCGTGAATTGGTGACGGAACAGTGTTAACGGTCAGTCATAGGTTGACGTTGATGATTCCATAGAATAATGATAGTCGAGAAAATATCGTGCTTTGATTTTGACGGTAAATCGTTGTCGCGACTAAATCTGAGAAACAATTTTTTGTATTAAATCCATAGCACCGGAGTGCATGTACATAGTTAGGGAGTCAGTAAAGCCAAACCGAATCCAATAGGTAGAGAAACTTATCTTAAGGACCGTTTTGGTGGGAACCAATTGTGTTTTGAGAATGTAGTCTACATTACATTCCTATGCAAACCACATCCACATTAGGTATCAAAATCGAAGCACAATTATTCCAAGACTTAACCTTATACGAATTACATTCGAATATACTCACACAGCCAGCGGGATCCAGGAACGAAATATCGCCGAAATACGCCCCGTCCAAGCCAACGTGGCCGGTATGCTTGACGTCGCCCTGCGGGCTGGATATCATGCTGCGCTGGATGGTCCGCTTGCCCGTGTACGTGTGTCGCTTCACGTCGCCGCGAGATAAGGCCGAGCGCACGAGCCGCGCCGACTGCCGAGCGGGGTGCGGCGACAGGGTCACGCTACTGAGCGATTTCTGGACAAGTGCGTGATAAGCTACCTTGGTTAGCGGCGTGGGATGTGGTATGAAATTTATGAGGTTTTATAAGAAACCACACGTGAAAGAATTGAAAGTCAAAGCGTGGTTACAGTATTGGCCAATAATATCACTAATGATATATGTACGAACATTTACATAATTTCCCTCTTGTTCTGTCAATCTTTAACTTTTAACCTTTTTACCGCCTTAGTCTGATACTTCAGACAATCAATATCCAGCTCAACTCGCCAGAGTCTGATAAATAAAAATCATTCACACCTTGGTGATTTGTTTCAAATGACATATAAATTAGTCACATTCAAAATTAAACGCAAGCTCTGATCTACGCAGTGTAATTTTGTATTGGTGGCAACACGGACACGCACGATGAAATATTCAAAGCGGTTAAAAGATTATGAGTTGCATTTTCTATATATAGAATACATAATGAAGACTGAGAAAGTACTCAATAAATAATATATTATTTTGTGGCCGATAGAGTAACACTAAAAACTTAAACAGAATAGTGCATCAGGTATAACAATATCGTAAATATCTCCCAACGACCCACAGATATGAATTGTATTCAAGTATTTATTTGCATCACAAACTATGTAGGTATTACGAAAATGAGCCTAATCAGAAATTACAAAAAGATTTTGAGAGTACTTGCGAAAGTCGATAAAGTGGAATA
>JALPQI010026695.1:0-14165 GCA_025490895.1 Thaumatotibia leucotreta
TGGAAACATTCTCAATGAGAACTTTCTCTTAAATAATGAAAATTGTCGGAAATTTCCGAGTATATTCCCGCAATTTTGAGAATGTTCTGCATTTTGTACATTGCTAGTTTGAGTACCTATATATAGTGCGTTGGTAATTTTCCGAGGAGCGTTTCAACCGCTCAGAATCGCTCGGACAGAAGGACGAGTAGCAACATCATTGATTACACTTGACTTGGTATTGGTGGTGTGGGCCCCAACTCCTCCTGTGGGTGTCGTAAGAGTCGACTAAGGGATTGAAGTGTCACTGACCATTATTTTATACGAGATTGATGATGGACAGCAGCGTCATCATAGTGGACACATTCCTGCGATCGCCAATCCGCTTGCTTGCCCAGCGTGGCGATTATGGGCATTTGTCTCCTAATGCGTTTATACGCGTAGTTAATAGGAGAGGCCTATGTCCAGCAGTGGACTATCATTGGCTGATGATGATGGTATTGGTGCTGAATTAAATTACGTTCAAAGTTGAATTATCGAGAAGATGGAATTGCATTTGTAGTGGTGTTACTAAAGCAACACTTTTAAAGTGAACCTTGTGTCTTTACAATTAGGTTTACTATTAGTCGAATAATGCCAATACATGAGTCGATAAAACAAAAAAAAACAAAAAAAATATTTATTTGTGACACATGACTTAAGGTAAGATACACATTTAAAAGGACAAGAAACAAATTATGCCACAAAACGGTCCCCAATTCAGCATAAAGCTGGGGCCTGTAATTACACCCCAGCGCTGGTCTTCCATTCAATCCAAACACACACAATAGCACACAATACATTGTAAATACGCGATACCACTACATATGCAATTCCATCTTCTCGATAATTCAACTATACACTAAAACATTACTCTTCGAGTCTTCTCTTGTAATAATACTTGCAGAGACAATATACTTGCATAAAAGCGGTTCCTGACTCTCACCGCGATTTATATTCTGGAGCTTTGTACATTTGTAAAGAGGAATTTCAACTACTTCACGAAAAAGTCCTCACAAAGAGATAACGTACGAGAACAATAAGTACAATCTGGTTTGTCCAAAATCAAATAACTCAATGTACTACAGAAGCGCATTTAATAGTGCAATACGTGTATTCAATGCCCTACCTGTAGAAATAATAAAATAAGTAAAAAAAGTTTTAAGTTAAACGGTTTTTATTGCACCAAAAACTAGAAAATAAAAATTTGTTATAACTAACCGTAGATGCAACTTTCTGTAGATTACTCACGCGAAACTATTATCACTGTAGTTTTCCCAACTCGGATGCTGAAAGCCACGTTTAGCCTCTATGTCAGTGGATTAAGCGTTACCTAATCGGAAACTTTTACTAAACTGAAATAAAAACGTGGGGCGTACGCAATTGTGATTAAGTCACTATAGTTATTTAAGAACACACATATAAATCAAGACAGCAATAGTGTAATAAGTTTTGTTCTGGCCTTGATAAAAGCTATTTACCTCTGTGGAAGTGATGGAACAGATGGATGATTAATTGCATAATTAAAGCTACAATTACATATTTTGAACTTTTTATGTTTCTTTCTTCATAATAACGCCCCACGTTTTTATTTTAGTTTAGTAAAAGTTTCCGATTAGGTAACGCTTAATCCACTGACATAGAGGCTACACGTGGCTTTCAGCATCCGAGTTGGGAAAACTACAGTGATAATAGTTTCGCGTGAGTAATCTACAGAAAGTTGCATCTACGGTTAGTTATAACAAATTTTTATTTTCTAGTTTTTGGTGCAATAAAAACCGTTTAACTTAAAACTTTTTTTACTTATTTTATTTTCAAGTTTTTAGTGCAATTGTTAAGTTAATTTCCGAGACCATACCGATGTTGTCTGTAATATGTAATACAATTTTATTATGCATGCTAAGTAGCCTTTATACTCTCGCGCTTTCATCACGAATCACGACACATGTAAACGTAATGGACATTACTTTATGTGTAACGGGAGGCGAATCCCTGCTGAATAGATAGTTTTAGAAATCCGACACTATTTTTTTAATTTAATATCTCGATTGACAAATAAAAACCAAAGGCTCGGCCTGGTTAATGTAAGGTTGAATGCCCGAAGTATCTCAAATGGACGTGTTATTCATACAATAAGTACCTTAGATAACAGAGATCTGTCAATAAGGAATATATCAATCAATTTGGTTTATTGAGAATTTTAAGTTTAAATTTTTATACAAGTCAAATTTCAAGACTATAAAATATAAACTCATTCTCTGAGTCGACCAACCGGAGGACTGCAGGTCTGACGGAAAGTCCGACGCGAACCGAGGGCCTAAAGGGTCAATCCATGCAATCTATCAACACGGCACTATGACACGCACTACGTGAATCCGAGAGACTCACACTCTCTGTATATCAACTAGAGGACCGCAGGTGCAAGTGCACGTCCTACGAAAACCACCTGCGCTGTCAGCCTATCAACCGGAGGGCCGCAGGCCCGACGGCTCGCCTTATGCGAACCACTCACGTTGTCACTATAAGCTGGAGGGCCGCAGGCCCGACGGCTCGTCCTTCGCGATTTACTTACGCTGTCACTCTATCAGCCGGAGGGGCGCAGGCCCGACGGCTCGCCCTACGTGAACCACTCACGCTGTCACTCTATCAGCTGGAGGGCCGCAGGCCCGACGGCTCGTCCTTCGCGATTTACTTACGCTGTCACTCTATCAGCTGGAGGGCCGCAGGTCCGACGGCTCGCCCTACGTGAACCACTCACACTGTCACTCTATCAGCTGGAGGGCCGTAGGCTCGACGGCTCGCTCTACGCGAACCACTCACACTGTCATTCTATCAGCTGGAGGTCCGCAGGCCCGACGGCTCGCCCTACGCGATTCACTTACGCTGTCACTCTATCAGTTGGAGGGCCGTAGGCCCGACGGATCGCCCTACGCGAACCACTCACGCTGTCACTCTATCAGCTGGAGGGCCGTAGGCCCGACGGCTCGCTCTACACGAACCACTCACCCTGTCACTCTATCAGCTGGAGGGCCGCAGGCCCGACGGCTCGCCCTACGCGAACCACTCACGCTGTCACTCTATCACCTGGAGGGCCGCAGGCCCGACGGCTCTCCCTATACGATCCACTCACGCTGTCACTCTATCAGATGGAGGGCCGCAGGCCCGACGGCTCGCCCTACGCGATTCACTTACGCTGTCACTCTATCAGCTGGAGGGCCGTAGGCCCGACGGATCGCCCTACGCGAACCACTCACGCTGTCACTCTATCAGCTATAGGGCCGCAAGTCCGACGGCTCGCCCTGCGCGAATCAATCACGCTGTCACTCTATCAGCTGGAGGGCCGCAGGCCCGACGGCCCGCCCTACGTAAACCACTAACGCTGTGAGTCTATCAGCCGGAGGGGCGCAGGCCCGACAGCTCGCCCTACGCGATTCACTCACGCTGTCACTCTATCAGCTGGAGGGTCGCAGGCCCGACGGCTCGCCCTACGCGAACCACTTACGCTGTCACTCTATTAGCTGGAGGGCCGCAGGCGCGACGGCTCGCCCTACGCGATCCACTCACGCTGTCAGTCTATCAGCCGGAGGGACGTAGGCGCGACGGCTCGCCCTACGTGAATCACTCACGCTGTCACCCTATGAGTCTATCAGCAATGACATACGGTACTAAACCGTGGTCGCTTACAATGGGCCTCATAAGAAGGCTCAAAGTCACCCAAAGGGCAATGGAGAGGCCTATGCTAAGAGTCTCTCTGCGAGATCGGATTACAAATGAGACCATCCGCAGCAGAACCAAAGTAACCGATATAGCTCTTCGAATCGCTAAACTAAAGTGGTCGGGGCTCGTCGTGCGTGGATTGCGTGGAACCGATGGCCGTTGGGGCGGTAAGGTTTTCGAGTGGCGGTCACGTACCGGAAGGCGCAGCGTGGGTAGGCCCCCCACAAGGTGGACTCATGACCTGGTGAAGGTCGCTGGATGCGGGTGGCACAGGGCCGGTCCTTGTGGCAATCTTTGGGGGGGCACCAGTGAACGTCTTTCAGCTGATATGATGATAATGATGATGATAAGTAAATCCGTATGTTTCTACTAAATATCTAAAGCAGTACTGCAAAATCTACATATCGCTAAACCTAGCGGTTGTGGCAGGCAGTAACACTGGAGTATCAGATTTGAGGAGTTGGATGTTAGTATTAAATTCGCGTGTTTCTACTTAATATATAAAGAACTTCCTTAAAATCAAGATATATAATATACCCCTAATATACCTTGCGGTTATTGTAGGCAGTACTGCAGCATCAGGAGTGAGGAGTTGGAAGTCAAGATCAGGCTGTTAGTATTTGATTATGCCAAACATGCTATACTTTCATTTTCACGTGTCTAACACTCTCGGTTAAGGTAAGCAGTACGTCTGCAGCATCAGGCTTTGAGGATACAAGGATACAAATATTATAATATTGCATTGTCATGGGGACTTGATAAGAGTTCCAAATTTTATTGATTTCAGTGCAGTAGAAGTGGTCGAAAAATCGATCACAAGATTTGAAGCATCGACGACAGTTGATACGCGGTGAAGTTAATAAAAACCGTTTAATAAAAATACTAGAGGGAAATCATTTAAGAATTAAGTTAAATAATTGGTTGATAGAAAATGTGTTTTATACTTTAAATGAGTTTTCTGTAAGATAGAATTAAGGATTGTATTGTATACCCGTAACGGGTTACTGTTGATACTACTTGTTATCACAATGTATACCATCTTTTAGTAAACAGTTTACAATAAATAAATACTTTACTGCCGTGCCGTGTGGTGACGGCAGTAATAATACATTTGTCACCACCCCAACTCCTCCTGCGGGTGTCGTAAGAGTCGACTAAGGGATTGAAGTGTCATTGACCATTTTACAAGATTGATGATGGGCAGCAGCGTCATCATAGTGGACACATTACTGCGATCGCCAATCCGCTTGCCCAGCGTGGCGATTATGGGCATTTACCTCCTAATGCGTCAATACGCATAGTTAATAGGAGAGGCCTACGTCCAGCAGTGGACTAGCATAGGCTGATGATGATGATGATGATGATGAAATACTTTACTTTCCAATGACAAAATAAAAACGCTCTTATAATCCATCAAACAGCTCGTGAAAATCTCATACAGAAAGCTAATTATAAAGGGTGATGAACTCTTCATTTTAATCTGAACTGGGTCGTAAAAGGGTCATTACACACCTAAGGGTAGTGCCCCGTGACCTGTAGGTTGGATTTCCTTATTTTGTCTTATTTCTGCCGCATGTATGAACGGTTTTGATAGATGCTGTCTTTTTGTGGTTACCTCCTACGCTATGAGATAGTGATTCATTGATGCTGGAAGTCCCGGGTTTGAATTCCACTAGGAGCCTTTTTCATAATCCCCGAATAAATTATTCAGATAAATGTTAATTGTCCTTTTCTTTTGGTTCACTAATGATTAAGAAAAAAATTAGTACCGTAAAATTAGGTCGATAAATGTATAAGTTTTCTCTCGTGATATTTATCAAATAAACGGCCATGCATTTGGGATTGTATTGTATTTACTTATTTATTTATAATTTATTTACACATCATCAGCCTATGTTAGTCCACTGCTGGACGTAGGCCTATCTCCTATTAACTATGCGTAGAGACGCATTAGGAGGTAAATACCGCCACGCTGGGCAAGCGGATTGGCGATCGCAGTAACATTGTGTCCACTATGATGACGCTGCTGCCCATCATCAATCTTGGAGAATGGTCAGTGACACTTTAATCCCTTAGTCGACTCTTACGACACCCGCAGGAGGAGTTGGGATGGTGACAAATGTATTCTTACTGCCGTCACCACACGACAATTTATTTACATAAGTTGCCGCACGATGTTTCCCTTCATTGTAAAGCATTTGTGAATATTAAATGATATTTCGTACATAAGTTTCCTGAAAAACTCATTGATACGAGCCGGGGACTGAACCCACAATCGCTGCGTAGCAGCCGTGCGTTTTACTACTCGACCACAAGTAATAAATATAATATATGAGAATGACAATTTCGAACGAAAGGTCACGTGACTATTTCCATACATTATTATGGTCACGTGATTTATCGCTTATCGTATACGATTGCAGAAAGGCATCTTGGCTTGCCCTGATAATGAAAATGGTCGCGTGATTTTTCGTTCGAGCCAGTCACTTTCATACATACATCAGATCATCCAGCCTATGGTAGTCCACTGCTTGACGTAGGCCTCTCCTATTAACTATGCATATAGACGCATTAGGAGGTAAATGCCCATAATCGCCACGCTGGGCAAGCGGATTGGCGATCGCAGTAATGTGTCCACTATGATGACGCTGCTGCCCATCATCAATCTTTTATCAAATAATGGTAATTGACACTTACATCCCTTAGTCAACTCTTACAACACCCGCAGGAGGAGTTGGGGTGGTGACAAATGTATTCTTACTGCCGTCACCACACGGCATCCATTTAGTACATTTATTAATTATCGCTTATCGTAAACGATTGCAGAATGAAAATCTTGACTGGGCATGCTCTATTCTACCCGAAAGTAACAAGATATTTTTATAGCAGCTAACTCGAATTCATCGAAAAGCAACGGATTTTTTTGTTTTAGAAATGGCCAATATTAGTTTTGTGGAAAGCCTTTCATTTATGAAACCTGAATGCTATAAGCTAGCAAAAACTAAAAAGCTTTGCGTTGCCTGGTTACGTAGTTTTTAGGTACCTCTTTAGATTACTATTTCAAGCTCGCCAAGCAAATGAATATTTGAAATAGCGTTTCTTTTATGACTGTCTTTAGTGGCATTAAAATTTAGCTCATCAGATTTTTTGTAGGTATATCTTTATCAGCTTATCGTGGTATGAGGAAATGAGAGCTTTGTATGAAACATTCCTTTTTTGATATCAAAATGTAAATGGATCTGGTAACAAAAATGGGTAATTCCATAAAAGCTTCCTGGGTCATTTTGGGATATGTCGTGAATAATCATATTTTAATGACAAATGGTTCTTAATCGCGTAAACTTACGTTTAATATGTATATGTATGTAAATTATTTACTGAACAGAAATAAAATAGGTAAAAAAAAACACAGCAATTCAAAAAGGTACAAAGACGAACTTAACCCTGTAAGGGATATCTTCCAGTTAAACTTAATTAAAGAAATAGCATAGGTTCCGACTGTTGACTCATGAGCAGGAACAGAACTTTATGCGTACCTTTGTTTGATATTGACGTTTTGTGCATGACGTTATACCTGTGGTCGCATATGGTAGTCGTGGTGTGCCTGCGACGGGCCACGGGTGTAACATTATGCCCGAAACGTCAGGATAATATTAAGTGGAAGTTTAAGCGATTAGGACACATTTATCGTTAAAATAATTATCAGTGATAAAAATCATGAAAGTTTAAATCAATATGTCGCATCATTGACTCTACCAGTCTACTCATTTTTAGAAATATCGAGGACGTGATCCAAATTCCAATTTCTCTGATAGATGGACACAACTTAGACGAAAAATTAACCATTACCTTAATACCTGCTACTGTACCCTATAATTTTTCCTTTTCATTATTTTGACATAAAATGTTATTAATATTAGAATTATGTTAGCTTATAGATAATTCCACATGTAATGTCTTGGGGTAAGCTGTTTTTTACATGGTTGTTGTTGAATAAAGAATAAATGTACAAGCTTTTTGTTAATTCACATATTTACTGTTTGTGAGAAATGGGTTACATTGCCGGTACATAGGAGACAATTTACGTGGTTACAGTATCACCACAACTCTACCTTAACAGGTTTACAAGCAAATGTTAATTGCTCAGGAACCTCTACATTTGATTACCTAATCGCACTATAACAGAACCTTTTAACTACCAATTTAATAAAATGCCCCTGACTCATTAAAATTTAGTGACGCGCCAATACGTGTGTAATATTGTGCCAATACCTTAAGGTGGATTAACACCAAAGGAGCGAATGCTCATTCTATCCCCACTCTACGAAATTCGTTCGTTACACTAAACGTCATCATCATTTCAGCCATAGGACGCCCACTACTGGACATAGGCCTCCTCAATACGAGTAGACTTCCACTTTGGCCGGATGGATGCGACCTGCATCCACCGAGTCCTCGCAACTCTAACCAGGTCGTCTGACCATCTTGCGGGTGGACGTCCCACGCTGCGTTTGCCAGTACGTGGTCTCCACTCAAGTACCTTCTTGACCCAACGGCTATCGGTTCTTCGAGAAATTTGCCCTGCCCATTGCCATTTCAGCTTGCTTACCCGATATGCTATGTCGGTAACCATCGTTCGCTTACGGATCTCCTCATACATGATCCATAGCTCGCTGAGTGACTCTGAGCTTTTTTAAAAGGCCCACAGTTAAAACCCACCTCTCGGCCCCGTATGTCATCACTCACTGCAATCATACAAAACGTCATCATCATCATCATCATCATCATATCAGCCGAAAGACGTCCACTGCTGAACATAGGCCCCCAAAGATTGCCACAATGACCGTCAATCGTCAATAGTGGGGATAGAAAGAGGTCAATCGTCGAATCTGACTCGGTTGGGCAGCGTTCGGGAAGCTACGACACACACATTTTCGTCCAATATTCCGCAGTGTTTGAAGAGGAAAGTCTTTAATCAGTGTGTGTTGCCAGTGATGACATACGGTACTGAAACGTGGCCGCTTACAATGGGCCTCATAAGAAGGCTCAAAGTCACCCAAAGGGCAATGGATGGATACTATTAGAGACTTCATCTCTAGTTAATGTACTATATCTGTATTTATATTAAATCAAATTTATGTTTCGTTTTTAATTAATGCATGTTAGCTGTAAGATGTTATAAAACTATTATTTGAAAAAAGAAAGTCCCGCTGAGTTTCTTGCCGGATTCTTCTCAGGCAGTGGTGTAGGGTTAGAACCGGAGGTAGTTTTTTTTTTCTCTCATTCGCTATTTAGTTTAACGATTGAAAAGCGCTCGTCGCTGGGCCTAATTGAATAAAGAATATTTAGACTTTGACTTTGATACAAAACGTAATTCGTCGAAATTCGTTGATTTCGTAGAGTGGGGGATAGAATGATAATTCGCTCGTTGTAAATCCACCTTTAGTTTAAGGCCTGTCACAGATCAGAGAATACTAGTCCTGAGTATACGCTCGAGCGGTGAGTCTGGCGGGGCTAGTAACGAGGCCTGCAGCGGGGCGGCCATGTTAAACAAATGAAGGAATGTTTACAAAAACAACATAACTAGCATTTTTTCCAAATTTGAGTTTTTGATGTCATACTGTTCGTCGTCAAAGGAGCTACAGAATGTGAAAAAAAAATTGTCTAAAAACTTTCCCGTTTGGCAAAAAATGGAAAATATTTTATTTCCCATACTAAACTGCACTAAAAAGTGTCGAATAAAACTGCAGCATTAATACTCAGAGTAAACCATATTCTAAATCGACTTATAAAATGGGGAATATTAGCGTATGCGACGATTTTTTTTCAATAAAAAAAACCTTTTTCCAAAAATGTTCATCAAGTTTTGCACAAAAACAACGTAACTACTCAAGATTTTACAAAAACAACGTAAGTGGCAAGGCTTATTTTATTTTTTCCAAAAAAAATAATAAGTCGAAACACAAATAAACGGGTAATCTTAACTTAGTGGTTATATATCTCTACCGCTTCTGAATATTAAGCTTTAATGAATATTATTTAAAAAGGAATTTAGTTTTATCGCTCTCCTGTAAAGTTATGCTCTATGTAGTTATGTTGTTTTTGTAAACATCCATTGAGCTTTTGCGTGGCATGAGTGTGCCGTCCAAATTCTTTGGACGCTTACCGCGGCGCTGCCCGCCCCGCCAGCCGCGCCGCTCAACGCTTGCCACTCAGGCCTTAGGTCCTGGATGCTTAGCCAAGTTGCCAATCGCTAGCGTTTAGTAGCGTATCGTAGATTTCCCTCTCTGTCACTCTTTCATATTAGTGCGAAAGTCAGTTAGCTGCCTTTCGTTTACGATTGGCGATTAAGCGTTAGCGATTGGCAACTTGTCTAAGCACCCTGGTCTTTCTGACCACCCGTCGCCAGCGGCCAGAGACTGATGCGTATCCGCCGCCGGCGACGTTCGAATGTTTTATTCGGGAATGTTTGATGGTGGTTTGTCTAAAACGTCGCCAGCCCCGGTGATCCCATGATTAATCGTTTTTCATTGCTCTCGTCAAGTTCTAACTAGTAGTAGTGCGAAAGTGCGAGTAGCACGCTAGTCGCGTTACCATGGTAACCCACTGGCTCATGACGGTCACGCGTTTACCGTTTATCGTGCTACGGGCCCATTATTATAAGCTTACGGTACTGGCCCCAGGGGCCCATTTCTCGAAAGCTTGTAACTTGTATTACAAGCGGAAGTCCTTATCTAATTCATAGTATTAAAAAGAGACTTCCACTTGTATTATAAGTTACAAGCGTTCGAGAAACGGGCCTCTGGTCTCACCGCGAGCTACCTACTAAGCTATGAACTATCGGCTATAAACACGAATTAAAGATATGCACTCCCGTGTAAATAAAAAAGACACGGCGATACTCGATCAGCTACCACCACCGCGCGAGTATTGCCGTGTCTCTTTTATTTACACGGGAGTGTTTATCTTTTGTTCGTGTTTATAGCCGATAGTTAATAGCTTAGTAGCTCGCGGTGAGACCAGTGCCTACTGAAGGATTTTCTCTCAGTAATTTGACGTTATTGGAACAAGCACATCACTACAGCCGCTTCAGGCTGGTATTATGTCAGTTAAGCTATGAAAATCGAATTAGTCCCCGCCGTTTTTGGTACGTAAAATTTTAATGGCTGTAAATCGCGTCTGGCACATTAACGGGTTAACACTTGTCTTACATGCTGAGAGAAGTACTAAATTCTAAAATACATAACCTGTTTTGGAATTCTGTATGCTTAGCCAAGTTGCCAATCGCTAAATGTGCGTGCAGACCAAAAGAGCATTCGCTGTTCTATTCCCCTACTCTACGAAATTCTATCGTTACGCGAAAAGTGATTCGTTGATTTCGTAGAGTGGGGGATAGAACAGCGAATGCTCTTTTGGTCTGCACGCACCGTAACGCTTTGTAGCGTATCGTAGTTTTCCCTCTCTGTCACTCTTTCATATTAGTGCGACCAAGACAGTTAGCTGCCTTTTGCTTACGATTGACGATTAAGCGTTAGCGATTGGCAACTTGGCTAAGCACCCTGTACACTTAGCCATTCTATGGATACTTGAGAAATTTATACTCTACATAATGATACAGAGAACATTGCTAAAATCAAGAGCATCCACACGCTAAACCTTTTTTTTGGGGTTCTGTAGTAAACTAGGAACTCCTATAGTTTCGCCATGTCCGTCTGTCTCTCTGTCCGCGGCATAGCTTTTTTTTTAATTCATAATAGGTAGACGTTTGACCACGATCATACCTGTTGGTATGTGATGATGCAGTCTACGGTGGAGCACGTTTACCTATGAGATACCTATTCGCTAGTTGGCCGCTAGGAAGCCGCTAAATATTATTTGTCCCTGTCGCTGTTATGGACATATTGATAAGACCGGAAGAGACAAACACATAGCTTGCTAAGTTAGCAGAAGTTCATGAATCATCATCATCATCATCATGTCAGCCGAAAGACGTCCACTGCTGAAGACGTCCCCCAAAGATTGCCACAATGACCGGTCCTGCGCCACCCGCATCCAGCGGACTCTTGCGACCTTCACCAGGTCATCAGTCCACCTTGTGGGGGGCCTACCCACACTACACCTTTCGGTACGTGGCCGCCACTCAAAAACCTTCCCGCCCCAACGGCCATCGGTTCTACGCGCAATGTGCCCCGCCCACTGCCACTTCAGCTTAGCGATTCGGAGAGCTAGGTATTTCGGTTACTTTGGTTCTGCTGCGGATGGTCTCATTTTTAATCCGATTACGCACGTGCATAGCCCTCTCCATTGTCCTTTGGGTGACTTTGAGCCTTCTTATGAGGCCCATTGTAAGCGGCCACGTTTCAGTACCGTATGTCATCACTGGCAACACACACCGATTAAAGTCTTTCGTCTTCAAACACAGCGGAATATTGGACGAAAATATGTGTAAAGTTCAATCTAGCTGTAACCAGCGCGAAATTACAGACGGTTGAAAATGGCCTGAACGGCTTCGAGAAAAGGATGGTACGGCCGTGCCTTTTTTTTGCTCGACTTGGCCAGATGAATAAAGAACGGTTTCTTGCAGGCCATGTGGCAGCAGTGGTATGCACCGATCGCCTTGCAGATCTGGAGTTGGATACGACTGCTATAGAGAGATCTGCTCATCTCCAAGATGTGCCTATGTACTTGCTGCAATGCGCTATGGAAGAGAACTGTCTTAGCAAGACTGCGTATGAGGTAAGTTTTGATTCAAAGTCAAAGTCAAAGTCCAACAATTCTTTATTCAAGTAAGCTTATTAACTAATAGGGTCAAAATAATTTTCGCTGTCTTATTTTATGTCCCTAAAAACGTGATGCAGTGGTGATTTTTGTATGAAATGGCGTTTTGTTTTCAATTTCTGATGTAGAGATTAAAATCTAGCGTGAAACTGAAACACAAGTGCACCGGGCTTTTTTATATATACTGAGTCGAAACAGCAACTACAAGCGTGACAGAGTGGTAAGAAACAAGACAACGAAAAGAGTTTTGCCCCAATAAGCATTTTCGAATTGTCTGAGATTATCAAGAGAGAAGAAAAAATCTACTACTGCTTCTAACCCTACACCGTTCCTGAGAAGAACCAGTAAGAAACTCAGGTGGATTTATTTTTTCAAAACAGTATAATAATAGGTACATCTTATTAAAATAGCATGCATTAAAGAATTTATTACATTCAAAAAAATGTTTTTTATAGACATTTTTATAAAAAAAGAAAAATAAATAAAGCATCATAATAATAAACAAAAATAATTATTATTGTACAAGTTCACAATACTCGTATTATTAAGCATCTATATCTATACTACTAGAGATGGAAAGGCCTCTAGTGGTCAGAATAAAGATAAATTAAGATTTAGAGACGTAAAAGGTCTCTAAACGTCATGATTTTAATAATAATATTAATAGAAAATTAACAATTTAGTGACAATCACAAAGCAACTATTTTTATTTATTTTATTATATAAAAGACAACAGCCATACCTTCCTAATTTTTATAGAGGCAGCTACGGGTATATACAATTATACACGGTATCTGTAGAGTTGAAGATGTCCTGAGGCTGCTTATGCGCTTGTATATTTCCAGGCCTATATTACCTGCTTGTTTGTCTATAGGTCTCGCATAAAGTAAGAGGAATTCTGAGAAGCCTTTATCACCGATCCTGCACTCTGGTGGTCGAGAAGGGAAATTTATAATAACATTGTAATATTTTACCATATTTGCTTGTCAATTAATAATTGACTATCATATTATATTTCTTCTGGCATAATGATTTGAGTGATCTGTTATGATTTGAATGCAGTTTTGTTGTTTGAAGCCTCATCGAAAACACAAAGCCTATTTCGTAAATAATATTCGATAGCGTTACTATTGTATCCTTAATTTCGCGTCATTAATTCATTCATCATCAGCTATGATTGTCCACTGCTGGACGTAGGCCTCTCCTATTAACTATGCTTATAATAGGTATTATATATATAAACGCATTAGGAGGTAAATGCCCATAATCGCCACGCTGGGCAAGCGGATTGGCGATCGCAGTAATGTGTCCACTATGCTGACGCTGCTACCCATCATCAATAATGATCAGTGACAATTCAATCCCTTAGTCGACTCTTACGACACCCGCAGGAGGAGTCGGGGTGGTGACAAATGTATTCTTACTGCTGTTACCACGCGGCATTGTATCCTTTATTTCATGTAACCAGCACTAACTCAAAATTGGCTTTCCACACGTGTATCACAAACTATTTTGTTCTCCTTTTAATATAAAAATACACGAAGTTAACGGCAAAAATTGTCCGCCCCAGTGACTGAAGCAATTACAAATGTTAGCAATTCACTGACTTGAATGATTGTCGAAAAGAACTCCAACGCAAAAATAGCATTGTG
>JALPQI010026696.1:0-12114 GCA_025490895.1 Thaumatotibia leucotreta
TAAAGCAATAGTATGACATAAACAAAAAACATTCGCGCCTAACTTTTTTTTTGATCTGTTTGAGGTATCCTTTTACCCGGTGATATAGACATTAGTTCTTAGGTTATTTTTTTTTCTGTGGCTGAATGTCAAGACCTAGTGTCACAATTTGATAAAACGGGACCATTACAAACCCCCTATATGAACTATTGAAACTGCTCGTGACATCTAAAAGCGAAGTTTACAGCTTTTGTTACGACTGGTTCACTCTTTGGCCCATTCGATAAAATTAAAAATTTAATGGATTTGTAATGGCAACGAGTGAAATAAAAATACCATGGTGTTTACTTTGCATTCGTAGCCAGGGTGATCGATACGGCGATTCCACTTTAAGAAGTCTATCGTATCTTCCAGCTAGGTAGGTTCATAATTTCCAGTTAAGTAATATGAATTAGCTATGTGTAATTGTGACTGTTTTGTAGGCATGTACCTCTGTAGGCTTAGCATAATTATGATTGGTGCGACAGTATGAGGCTGTGAGATAGACATCCCGTCGTTTACTAACTATATTAATAAAAGAGGGACGGAGTCTATCAACCGCCGTTACTCTCAAATGACCCTGTTAAATACTATTTTGTATATTACGCATAGTAAAAGGACTTCACAACATAGATATTAAAATAGCACTTACCATTTGAAATAGCGCTACTACGCCTACTAGGTAACTGGGTATTAAATTATGTAAGTCCGAGAAATCGAAATAAATATTCAGGAACTGATGCCCAGCTGGAGCAGATTGCGCGTTGCATGGTAGAGGCGGCTTAAATATTAAAAGGAAGCGAAATCGTATATACACAGAAACGCGATTAACGTTATTTTTCCATGAGTATAATATTTTTATTCAATGAATACTCGTAATGTACACTGACATTAACAATAAGTACATCGTTAACATCATAATATAATATTACCTAAATCGGCAGCCGATCCAATAAAGGATCTCGTGATTTTTTTTTTATACACAACTTTAACCAATAGCAATTTTTTTTAACCTAATTACAATAACTACTTAACTGGTGACGGGTGTTTTTGCTTTTTGTGCTGGTAGGTATACATATGATATCGGAATTTTAAATGATCATTGGCAGATGTGGGTCTATGTAAACCTATTGGGTCTTGGGTATTTGGGCTATTTGGGTATGTATTTTTAGCAGGAAATTGTTTAATTTTTATTTTTACTTACTAAATACCATAAATTGTACGCATCATTATTGCGGTACTTTAATTAGATGCTTTAATAAATGAGAGTTGTTTTATACGAGCTAATTATAATAATAATTTCTTTATTGCACAAAGAATATTACAAGACGAGGTCTTAAAGTTAGATGTTTACAATTATGTTGTTTTCTTGTGCATCTCTTATTGAACTATACATTAGGAAGCAGGGGTCCCCGCACTAGACTAGGCCTGTATCGCGGGATACCAGTTATTTTTGTCATGCAAGGAGAACATTAAACATTTTGCTTAATTTGTAAGTTAAATTGTTAAGTAATTAAAGGGTATCAAAAAACAACAAGTTTATTTAATTTGTTTTGCACAAAGAGGAAACAATACAAGAACTAACACTACTCTCTTAGGGTAACTATAGTAGTAAGGTCTCGGTTTCATAATAATCAAGAGAAATTAACCAGTTCGATATTAACCTTTTGGCTACCGGTACTGTGGCACGACAAATGTCTGATTGCTGCTTAACAGCCATGTTGTAAAGCTTAATGCTACTAGCATCACCAAAACGCTTGCCAAAAGCGGTATTTACCCTCGGGACAGGCAATTTGAAGACACGTTTAGAAAGAAGCTCTGAAAAATTATCTAATTTTTTGGCTGCTTTGTGTACAGAAAGGCAAATTTTATGAATGTATAGCTGTCGGACTGTCAGAACCTTGGCTTCTGTGTATAGGAGGTTAGTAGGGTATCTGAATGGCTTTTTATGTAGTACTTTTAGAACCGAACGCTGAGCCCTTTCAGCAACTAGAATTGTGGTTTTAGCAGCGCTGCCCCACACTGAGATACAGTAAGTGATAAGTGATTGGCACAGGGCGATGTATATATTTTTCAAGAGACTGAGGTCCGCGGAATTCCGTAATTTTTTAAAGATGTATATAGTTTTCCGGATTCTCTTGGCGAGGCAGTTGATGTGAGTTTTAAAGTTAAGGTTTTCGTCTAAGTACAGGCCCAGATATTTAATAACTTCAGTACGACATATTGTTTCGCAAGGAGAAGGCGTGTTCTCCATCTCACAAGTATGTAACTTGATTTGTCGTGTTGCATTTGGAGGGCAGGATGCAGCAGATTTGTGGAAGCAGACAAACTTGGTTTTCTTACTGTTGATTGTGAGTAGGTTGTTACGGAACCAGCAGGCGGCGCCACTCGTACCCCTTTCAGCGTACCCATACACACTCTCCCAACTGTCCCCATTAAAAAGTATCACAGTGTCATCTGCGTAACAGATTATTTCAGCATTAGCTAAGTTAAGAGTGTGAATGTCGTTAATGTAGACAAGAAACAAAGTCGGCCCGAGTACGCTCCCCTGCGGGACTCCAAAAGGTACATTATCCAAGTCGCTTCTCTGGGAATCTATTTTCAGAACTTGTTTCCTGTTGCATAGGTAGCTATCAAACCAGGCCAGTGACACACCCCGAATACCCATTCTTTCGAGCTTTCGAAGTAGAATGGGTTTCGATACAGTGTCAAAGGCCTTGGCTAAATCTAGGAAGACGCCGATGCAAGATTTATTATTATCCAAATAGGATGAGATTAGGTTAGTTAGTAAAGAGACGGCATCTTCGCAAGACTTCTGCGCTCTGAAACCGAACTGTCTTTCAGATAGTGCGCCATTCTTTTCAAGAAACGAAATGAGTCTATTATTAACCAGTTTCTCCAGAATCTTCGAGAAAACGCAAAGTAAAGAAATTGGTCTATAGTTACTAGGTTCGTTTTTAGGACCGTCCTTATGTATTGGAGTGACATTTGCTATTTTCCATTGATCTGGGAAGCGACCAGTACTTAAACTTAGGTTGTAGATGTGGGTTAGAGGAAGCAAGATATAGAAACTAATAGTTTTGATAAGGCCACTGCTGACGTCGTCTACACCTGGTGCACTGTTTGATTTAAGATTTGAGATAATACTTTTCACTTCGCTGATATTTGTAGGATACATAAAAAAGGATTGGGCCGGGCCTTCGTTTAAATTTACTTTTGAGGCTAAGAATTGCTCAGTCTCTCCCGTTTGAGTAATAATTTCATCAGCTAACTTTTTACCTACTGATGAGAAAAACATATTGCATTTATTTAGGGACTGTTTTGGCTCTTTAGGATTAATTAAGTCTGTTTGTTGAGAGGGTTTTTTAGTTATGTTGCAAATCTTTCCTATTGTGTTCCACAGTTCTTTTGGGTTTTTCTTGTTTGACTTGAGTAGACTCGATTCGTATTCCTGTTTTAATTTTCTCAGGAGGTCATTGAAAAAGTTTTTGTAACGATTGTAGGTCACCTGCAAGAGTGCGTCTTTTGGATGTTCCTTAGCCTTTAGGTGTAGCCTGTCACGATGGCGAGAACATCGAAGCAAGCCTGGGGTCATCCATGGCTTGAGCGTGAACTTCGTTCTGCTCAGTCTCACTTGTCTTGTATTATTTTCGACAACTTTGTTGATGATTGACATAAATACTTGAAGTGCTACGTTTGGTTCATTCGTATCCAGGACCGGATCCCAATTTATTGTTGCAAGCTCAGCAGCAACGCCATTAAAGTCAGTCAGTGATTTTTGTCTATTTGGAACCCCTGATATCGGTCTGGTGGTGGTAAGTGCAATGGCAACTATCTTATGGTCTGTTATATCAGTGTTACATAATAAACCAGTTACCTTAAATCTAGATCTTACGAAAATGTGGTCTAAGCAGGCAGATTGTCTCGTGGGTTTAGATATGGCTGATGCTAAGCCGTGTTCATCCATAAGGCATAAGTACTCTGAGGCATTAGCTCTGTGAACACCGGTTGACAAGATATCAATATTTATGTCCCCAGCTATGATAAATTGCTTGTTATTGTGGCTGCTTAGTAAATCATCGAGTGCTAACAGAAAGTTGGTAGTGTTTTTAAAAGAGGGTGATCTATATAAGCCAAGAATTGTCAAGTAGTTGGGTATTTCAATTAGAACACAGCATGCTTCATTAAAATTAGGTTCGCTACAAGTAGCCTTCCAAGAAGTCTTGATATATGCCACAACCCCACCGTTTTGGTTAATGTTTTGTTTAGAATAATAGCATTGGTAGCCTGGGATTTGTTCTACTGCGGCCACTTCCTGCAGCCTACACTCAGTCAGGATAATGACATCAAAGGTTACATGAAATGTGTGTAATTTTATAAGGAAAGAGTCAAGGTTTTTGTTAATACTGCGAATATTAAAAGTAATTATTTTGAAGTTTGTGGGTGTCAGTAAACCTGTACAGGCCTCGGGGGTATCCAGCTCATGGCAAGTGATATTCATAGCTGCGTCAAGATCTTTTGCTATATCTAGTAAGGCCATTAAAACAGAGTGTGTAATATAATAATAATAATAAAGCTATAGAACGTCTTAAAATGATATCTCAAAATAAAATAGATCAAATTTATGCCGAAGTTAAAGCAGAATTACAAACAATACAAGCGAACATACAAATTCACGCGCAGGCATCATCAAACACACAACAAATTCATTCATCCCAAAATCCAACCACAACTAACACGCACACCCGAATGAGATGGTCAAACGAACAGAATGAAGCAATAATCAGGATATATTTTAGCATAACACAACTCGAAACCAATAGGACAGCATACCGTAAACCATTACATCAACAATTTATTACGAAATTCCCCGCACTATCTCATTTAAGCGAACAGAGAATAGCTGATCAGAGGAGGATCATCATACAAGGCAAATATATAACTGATGAGAGGTTAAGTCAAATCAGAAAAGAAGTGGAAGAAGAACTTGTGAGCAATCAACAAACAAACAGAACGAATGAAACCGATCCCCAAACAGGTACCCAAACAATGTTAGATAACAACCACAATTTTAATCAAATGCAATCTCTTACAGGTGACTCCCAAGCCAGTGAAAATATGCAAACGCCCTCTGCACACCCTTCACAAGAGCAAACTGACAATAATGATAACATGGAAATGGATGACATATTTTCAGAAGCACTACAACATTTTATAAATACAGACCCAACTAGTCGACCATTCATACCCAAACAAAAACCATCCAGGAAATTGTCAAGTATAGTTGCTTATATAAATAACAAGATTCTCCCAGAACAGGTCAAAAGTGAAACGGATTTCCTTACCTTGCAAACAGTTATATACAGCGCGGGTTGGACAGCCGCCAAGGTTAATGGGTCAAAACTTAATTTAATCCCACCAGCCTCATCGCGTCGACCCCACAAGATTAAAAAACCCAAATGGGAACAAAGATTAGAAAATAGAATCCAGGATCTGAGGACTAAAATAGGTAGACTGACACAATACATGAATGGGAACAGAGGACGAAAACTTAGTTTAGAAGTAGAAAAGATTAAACGACAATACCAGATTCACTCTACACATGAAGGAATAAACACACAACTACCGGAATTCCTAGATACAATTAAACAAAAACTAGCTGTTGCCTCAAGTCGCCTCCACAGATATAAGGCATGCGCGCTCCGTAGAAATCAAAATACACAATTCATAAACAACGAGAAACAATTCTACCGCGAACTAAAATCCTCTAGCACTAATCATCATGTCAATAGCCAAGGTATTTCCAGCTCTAGTAACAGTCCGGACACAGAATCATTGCACAAATTCTGGGCAGATATTTGGCAAAACCCCGTTGAACACAACGCTCAAGCGGAATGGATTGAGACGGAAAAGGTGGCCTATGCTGATTTACAAGACATGGAATTTGATGCCATCCCAATAGAGACATTCACTCAAGTTATACGAAACTTACATAATTGGAAGGCCCCGGGGTCTGACCATATCCACAGTTATTGGTACAAAAAATTTACATCACTCCACCCTTACTTGTATAACCATATCAATAACTTTATCTTGAACCCAGAATCACTCCCTACATACATAACCGCAGGAACAACATATATGCTCCCGAAAGACACAAGTGATCTTAAAAATCCAGCTAAATACAGACCCATTACATGTCTACAAACCATTTATAAAATAATAACCAGTTGCATTTCCGAACTAATATACAGCCACATACACGTTCACAATATTCTAGCTGAACAACAGAAAGGCTGCAAAAAACTAAGCCAAGGCTGCAAAGAGCAGCTTACAATAGACTCTGTTATTCTAAATCAAGTTTATAAAACCAAATCAGACCTATTTACGATGTACATAGATTATAAAAAAGCTTATGACTCCGTACCCCACTCTTGGCTAGTTAAAGTGCTAGAGCTATATAAAATTCACCCACAAATCATTCTGTTTTTACAATCTACAATGAAAACCTGGACTACTAGACTCAGATTAAATACAATAGCAGGAACTTTAGAAACAAACCAGATTACAATTAAAAGAGGTATTTTCCAAGGAGATGCATTAAGCCCTCTCTGGTTTTGCCTTGCACTGAATCCCCTTTCAAATGTACTTAACAATACAAACAAAGGATACCCACTCAATCATGAACCCATCACAAATGACATACAGACTGACCAAACCAGAATACAGCTAAATCACCTGCTTTACATGGACGATATTAAACTATACGCCACTGACGATACCGATCTTAATATACTAGCTAATCTAACAGAAATATTTTCAAACGATATCAAAATGCAATTTGGTATTGATAAGTGTAAAACAAATTCGACGAAAGCAGGAAACATTTACAAACACAATTACACCTTAGAGACGGGAGAAATAATAGACCCAATAGACGAAAAATCGGGATATAAATATTTGGGCTATTTGCAATCCAAAGGTATTCATCTTAAAGAAACCAAAAGCAAATTACAGACACAATTTAAGCACCGTTTAAATTCAATTCTCAAAACACAGTTAAATTCACGCAACACTATTAAAGCAATCAACACTTACGCCATTCCTATCCTAACATACTCATTCGGCATCATCAAGTGGAGTAAATCAGACCTAAAGAAATTCCAGCGCACCATAAATACCACCATGACGAAATTCAGAAAACACCACCCAAGATCCTGCATGCAAAGACTAACATTGCCAAGGAAAGAAGGGGGCCGCGGACTTATCGATATAACAAATCTTCATAGCAAACAGATTACTACACTCCGTTCATATTTTCACACCAAATCAAATACCTCTTCGATCCATAAAGCCATAGAACAGAACGATCGCCAATTTACACCCCTCAATCTGCAAGACAGGACTATGCAAAAAAGTGAATCCGTAACCGACCATAAAACAAAAATTGCTGAATGGAGTGCCAAGTCTCTACATGGAAGACACCTCCATGATTTAAGCCAACCAAACGTCGACAAAGGAGCGTCGAACGCGTGGCTACACCATGGTGATCTCTTCCCAGAGACCGAAGGCTTCATGTTGGCTATCCAAGACCAAGTAATTGAAACCCGCAATTACCAAAAATATATAATGAAAAATAAAGTCATAGATTTGTGCAGAAAGTGCAATAGTTCATCAGAAACCATCCAACACATCACAGGAGCATGTAAAGCAATAGCCCAAACTGATTACAAACATAGACATGACCAGGTAGCCAAAATTATTCACCAGAAACTTGCAATCAAATATCAACTCATTCCTCAGCCAGCTACAGCCTACTACAAGTATACACCTGAAAATGTTCTAGAGAATCGGACCCATAAAATGTACTTTGACAGGGCTATATTAACTGACCGGACCACGCACTTTAATAGACCTGATATAACTGTAGTGGACAAAACAAATCAAACAGCCCTTTTGATTGATATAGCCATCCCAAACACACATAACGTACAAAGCACAATAGCAGAAAAATTAAGCAAATACACTGATTTAAAAGATGAAATAACCAGAATGTGGAAGTTGCAGAATGTTACCATAGTCCCGATAGTCTTGTCCACTACAGGTGTCATACCACAACAGCTACATACCTCCTTAAAAACGTTGTCATTATCGCCATCCTCTTATGTCGCTATGCAAAAAGCTGTAATTTTAAACACATGTAGAATAGTTAGAAAATTCTTGCAGACTAGTATAAATTTGCCTACACTTACCCATACATCAGCCCAGCCACTTGGAATAGAACAAAATGATCCGCAAAATTCACTACAAAGTTAGAACGTAGCGTATATTTGCATGAAATGTACTTGGCCTAGGCCCGTACATTTCATTAAACCAGTACCGCAGTACTGAGAAGTTTAAAGAACAAATACAAATAATAATAATAAATAATAATAAATAAATATCTTGGGACATCTTACACAAATCGACCTAGTCCCACGGTAAGCTCAATTAAGGCTTGTGATGTGGGTACCAGGCGACGATATATATAATAGATAGATACATATAGATACTTAAATACATAGACATCCATGACCAAGGAACAA
The DNA here is from genome assembly GCA_025490895.1 of Thaumatotibia leucotreta. Taxonomy (NCBI): domain Eukaryota; kingdom Metazoa; phylum Arthropoda; class Insecta; order Lepidoptera; family Tortricidae; genus Thaumatotibia; species Thaumatotibia leucotreta. The sequence continues at coordinate 8,604 of JALPQI010026696.1, forward strand.
ACATATTAATATGCATATGGGTTCATTCATATAGTAATTGAAACTGCATTGTTCAGCAGTGTGATCATAGTTGACAGTATAAATTTGGTTAATAAATGTGTGGCACAGTATCGGTAAGCAACAAGAATAAAGAAGTACTGGTAAGGAACTGGTGAGACTAATTTCAATACAGAGCATAGTGAGATTAATTGTTATTGTCATAAGCACAATTGAAGGTAGGCGATTTTTAAATTGAATTATGAATTGTTTCTGTTTATGCTTATTAGTATTACTATATAACATAGCAATATTTAGTTTATGCTTAAAAATAATTATAACTGACATAATGCTATTTTTTAGTAAATTAATAATAGGTAGATAGTGTTTAAATTTCAATATGTAGTATTTTTGTTTATGTTTACAAGTATTAAGAAGTAATATAATCAGTTCAGGTATTGTTGTCATATGTTGATACAGTGACATATTGTCCTTAGAAAAAATAGAACACCTTAAAATTAAGTAACAGTAGTTAAAGGTGAATATTATTATAAAATTATTAGAATTAGAATAATAACAAAGCATACTAACCATCTCTAAGTATGGTATGAGTATCAAGTTTCTATAACTAAAAATGAGATCAATTACAAGGACAATGGTACTCCCTGTTAAATGAGGCACCACTAAAAAGCCATCCTCCCCCCATCTTCAGCCGGGCTAGGTGTAGTATTTTCTTTGTTTTCCACCAATGAGGGTGCACTTGGAGTAGCTGTCAACTTGTCCAAAATAGCTTCGCTGGCTATGTGTACTACTGAACTTGTCTCTGTACGGCGCAGAAAAATAGCCCCATTGGATGTCCAAGCAAATCTGAACTTAAGTTGATTTTTAACTGCCCGGGCTTTACTGTAGAGTACTCTGTTTTCTTTTGTAAGGTGTTCATTGATGTACACGGGACGATTTTTCCCTTGGATACCCAGGCTGGACGTATTAAGCTCTCTGCGTACCCTCGCAGCACGAAGCATTTGGTCTCTCGGGGCTCGACGAGTGAATGTTACCACAACTGGTCTCGGCCGGCCTGGCCCGTCAGCAGCATCTTCGCTTTTCTTGCCTACACGCCTCACGTCGTCTACGTCGCGAGGGTCCAGCTGTACACCCAGCTTAGTACAGACAGTGCTCACAACATGTTGTAGATTTTCCCCCCGGGTCTCAGTAATTCCTGTTATCTCGACATCTTTAAGGTACCTTCTCTGTTCGTTAAGGGCAAGCTCTTTTCGTAGCTCAGAAACCTCGGCGCGTAAAGTTTGTACTTCGGCTTTATATGATTGGAGTTCATTTAACCGAGTTTTCATGTCTGACATCTCATTGCGAAATTGGGTTATGTCCGCTGATGTGTAGTTGAGCGATGCTGTGAAGTCTCCCATTTCCTTTTTCATTGTGTTAAACACGTCCTGTAGTTGATGTAAAGCTAGCGTGAATTTAGATGCGATTTCATTGGGGACGGCCATCTCCGCAAGTCCGCGGGCCGTGTTCAAGAAAGTGTCAGTGACAGTAGACTTGTCCTCGGGCTGGTCCTTGGCTTGAGTCTGGGGTGAGTTGCCCAGCGGGGTCTCGTCGTTGCGGGTCTGTTTCTTTGACATTTTGCAACTTGGGCAAATATAGGTAGAACTAGCGCGGATCGTTTTTGCTTTTTCTCTGTTTAGTTTCAGGCAAGCCGAGTGATATTTTTTGAGACACTTTGTGCAAGGTATGGTCTCCCCATCCCCTTTTCGACCTAGTTGAAGATCACACACGAAGCACGGCATGATTATTTTATTGAGTAATGTTTGTGAAAATAAGATAATTACCACTGTTGTCACTTTTAGGTTAGTTTTGGTTCGAAGTATTATTTGTTTGTTTTGGGATATCAAACACTGATCTGAGTAGAAAACACGGCACTAATGTTATGCAACAGGTTCGTGGCAAGAGTATTGAGTGTTAAATCCTTGATCTGTGAGAAAAAGTATCCGGTCAGGGCGTGGTCGCGGCACTTATTTATGATCGGTGTTTTTATTGTTAGCACTGCAAAGTTCTCGAAAATAACAATAGTGTCGATAAACTGGAGAGTCACTAATCAGTCTATACTGTTTTCACTGGTCTTGGAGCGGTAAAACAATTATAATATTAATATAATTTTAGCATGACGCAATTTCTGATGTCGTTATGGCGAGCGCCATCTGGCGAAAAAAAAAAAAAAAAAAAGGAAAAAAAAAAAAATTATGAGTTTGATAATCAGATAACTATTAAATTGCCCCGTTATTCTTAACGTCTCCTAACTTACCAAGCCATAAGGTTCTGTTGTCCCCTTAGGTTGCTTTGCCAATCGCTAACGTTTAATCGTCAATCGTAAACGAAAGGCTACCTGGCTGTAGCTACCTGTTTTTGTCGCACTAATATGAAAGAGTGACAGAGAGGGAGAACTACGATACGCTACTAAGGCAACTTCGCTAAGCATCTAGGTCTTATAAACATTGTGATATCCAAAGGGACAAACAATACTTATCGGCTTACTATAAGTTTAACTTTAAATGCCTCAGTAGGGTGTCTCACAAAATAAACCTCCATACAAACTTCAAGTCACGGGTCAGTCGCTTCTCAGAGGGCTGAAATTGTATAGGTATGTAGGATTACATTTTAGCAGTTCTTCTTCTTCGTTTAAAGGGATCAAAAGCATTATACTAAATTAAGTATATTTTGCCAGCAGCGCCTTGCCATTTTAAAGTGCTGCTTTAAAATGGCAAAGCTAGCGTGAATTTAGATGCGATTTCATTGGGGACGGCCATCTCCGCAAGTCCGCGGGCCGTGTTCAAGAAAGTGTCAGTGACAGTAGACTTGTCCTCGGGCTGGTCCTTGGCTTGAGTCTGGGGTGAGTTGCCCAGCGGGGTCTCGTCGTTGCGGGGTCTGTTTCTTTGACATTTTGCAACTTGGGCAAATATAGGTAGAACTAGCGCGGATCGTTTTTGCTTCTTCTCTGTTTAGTTTCAGGCAAGCCGAGTGATATTTTTTGAGACACTTTGTGCAAGGTATGGTCTCCCCATCCCCTTTTCGACCTAGTTGAAGATCACACATGAAGCACGGCATGATTATTTTATTGAGTAATGTTTGTGAAAATAAGATAATTACCACTGTTGTCACTTTTAGGTTAGTTTTGGTTCGAAGTATTATTTGTTTGTTTTGGGATATCAAACACTGATCTGAGTATAAAACACGGCACTAATGTTATGCAACAGGTTCGTGGCAAGAGTATTGAGTGTTAAATCCTTGATCTGTGAGAAAAAGTATCCGGTCAGGGCGTGGTCGCGGCACTTATTTATGATCGGTGTTTTTATTGTTAGCACTGCAAAGTTCTCGAAAATAACAATAGTGTCGATAAACTGGAGAGTCACTAATCAGTCTATACTGTTTTCACTGGTCTTGGAGCGGTAAAAACAATTATAATATTAATATAATTTTAGCATGACGCAATTTCTGATGTCGTTATGGCGAGCGCCATCTGGCG
>JALPQI010026698.1:0-12189 GCA_025490895.1 Thaumatotibia leucotreta
GGAACATTTAAGTTACTCCGTTCTTGAGGTCAAATTATGCTGGCTCGGCTGATCGCAAGATGCCATGTGCCATTTGTACAGCACTCTGTAAACAAAGAAGGAGTGCGCTTGCGTGTACGCGCTCGAGTCAAACTACCCTCAGATCGGCGCGCAACTCATATTACCCTCATTATTAGTACTGTATGCGATAGACTGATAATGCTGTCTCGTGGGATGTACCTGCAAGTTAAGCTCCACCTCCATTCCCCACCACGCGTAGGGAACTTGTTACGTACGTTATAACGCATTGAATTAGTTACCTTATGCGGGTTAATTAAAGTTGCAAACTCAAACACCCTTTCCAATCTGATTTGGCAGTTATGAGATAGTGGGGCAGTACGCAAAGTAAGCAAGTGAACATAGTGACCAAACATTCGTTAGATAATGGGATTAAAAAAAAATCTATAACAAAAAGGATAATTAAAAATGGATTATTTTTGTTTTACCAAATATTTTTTTACGCCTTTACCCAACACATATTGCAATATGGCTAATGATATAAAAAACACCCTGTATACGCTTGTATACAATAAATAACTAATAAATACATTTTTATAACTTTCGATTCCGTTATCGTCATACAAAATATATGAAAAAATGGTAACGGAATGGAAAAAAAAACCTTGAGGCAAAAAGTTTCTCCTATCAGGATCGAAAGGGCTCGCGATTCTGAGTGCAAATCATGTTAAAAGTTCCAACTAAAAAAAAACGGGGGACAACTGAAAATTATAAATATTTTCGTAAAAGTCAGTCGCGGCAAAATGCGCAAGTTCCCTCTTCATTCATTCTATTTTCATATTATTTATCACGCCAATTTAAACACAAACTTTCAAAACTCAACAACACTACCTTCATTTCACCCCCTCCCCCCATTTCCCCGCCAAGTTTTATTTCCGCTTCCTCTAGCGACTTCCCGCTATATTGTTGAATCGCTTCTTGGGAAAGTAGGTATTATCGTCATGGGAATAGAGGTCAGTTTTCTATGCCGTTGTGGTTTCGTTCTAGGATTTACAGTTAATCTCCTTTCGGAGGGTCTATCTGCGGCTTGCGAAATTCGTTTGGATTGTAGTATGATATGTTAATGCTTAGAAATTGAGTGGTTTCATTGTGAATGTAAAATTCCTGATGACTATACCGCGACAAACGAAAATCTCGAGCTCGGTCTGTCTTTTTAATGGCGCTCTTGTTAGAATAACAGGGATAGATACCCGAATATTAGGATTTAGGAAGTTTCCGGTAAGCTTAGAATTCGAATTCCCGTAAGGGCATTTAGTCCCCTTTTTTAACCGACTTTAAAAAATTAGAAGGTTCTCAATTCGATAGATTTTTTGTTGTATGTTTGTTACCCGATATCTCCGAGAATCGTGAATGCGATTTATTTTGTTTTTGTGATCGAACGTGTATAACCCCGAGATGGTCCCGTTGGCACCAAGTTGGGGTCTGATGATGGGATCTTGAAGAAATCGAGGGATCTCTTCAAATTTTATAGGTACATGTATGGCGCTTTTGGTAATTTTCATTCATTTACAAGAATTTGCATTCAGAAAGTAGGATTTGATGATATGAAACCAATTATGGAAACCACAAATGAAGGGAAAAAACATGTCCAGTGCTTAAAAAAATCAGGGCAAATTCACACCTTATTCTGTTAAAAGTAAGGTGGTTTTTCCTTCTGTAATTTGAATTGACCAGACATATTATATCCGTGGACCCTTCAAATGATAGGATCTTGGAGAAATCGGTGGAAGTTGGTTATTTTTCAATTTCAATTTGGTGATTATTTAGCTTCATGTTTAGTTATTATCAAAATAAATTTCCTTATTCCTTATTAATAAAATCTATTTAAAATATATGATTTTTCTGAAATTTATCCTCGTTTCACCTTCAAATGATAAGTGTCCATAAGTATTCATCTCATATTTGATTGTTAGGTAGTTTCTACATTAAAATCCCACAAATCAATGTGTAAACAATTTGACTTGCCCATAGCTAGCCGCAAATCGTTACACATTTGACTGAACACATATTAAGGCTGGCCACACTCTGCCACTAAAGCCGGCCACACACTCGGTAAAGCCGACTACACACGCTCCAATAAGGCCGGCCGCACACGCTCGCCCGTGAGCGCTTATCGACTAATTGATCTCGACGCAACGCACCTGCGTGCCGGGGTGTAGATTAGACTATCGATATCGATGGTTTTTCAGTTATTGAACACTGCAAAAAAAAACAAAATGAATGTAATGAAACTATGAAAACGGATAAACTCGCGTATATTAATTAACTTTAATTCATCCCGACGTTTCGAACACTTTACAGGGTTCGTGTTCTGCGTGCGCCCGTTATATACACATATAGTTTTATTTCATGTGTAATCCTCGCGTTAACCGATCAAAATGAATGTATTATTTATTATTTAACGTTGACACTAATAGTGACAATGTTGAGTAGTCATCAACTTAAAGAATATGACAATAACGCGTAAAATATATTTTTAGTATAAAAAATCATTTTAGTAAAATACTAAATCTGTTCCATAGATCATTTATAATAGCAGATTTTCAAGTTGGTATTAATAAAATATTTGTCATATTTTCGAGAATAGAGTATAAAAAGCTAATACCATAGACGATAACCTATGGTGGAAAATTCTTGCTTAGCGGATTTTTGGCAACGAAATGGAATAACCTTGCGATCACAATGTGAAACAGTGAAAAGTATAACTTTTATACATGACATATTTGAAGCATCTAAAATACCTGAGAACAATTTTATCAAGAGGTGGAAAAATTACGGTAATACAGATAATATGAGTAGATAAAACAATTAAGAACGGGTGAGGTGACAATGGGGATCAAATTTATTATAGCTATATAATTACAGTCAGAACAAAGCTACTCATACAACTGACACTGGTGGCCGGAAACTACTAGTCGCAGACAAATAAAGAAAATACTCCTCAACATCTCAACAATATTAAGCGGCACAAACAAAGCAACACGTTATTTTTAAACAAACAATGTAACACTTGGCGCCCATAAAGCCGGCTATACACGTTCGCGGGACATAAAGGCGGCTACACACGTTCACGGGTCGTAAAGGCGGCCGCAGATGGTCCCGTCGCAGTCCAAGCACGTCTGGAGAGCGCTTATCGACTAATTAGTCTGAACACACCTGTGGCATGATTTTGTTGATAAAAATGTGGATTGATATTTAAAAGTTTAGTGTTGGTGAATTTCGCCGTAAATTGAAATACAATTCGATTAATGTTTCGTTATTCAGTTTTCATTAAGTACGGCTATGTATCCTTTGTTTTCCATATAAATTACATATTTTCAAATATGAAATGCACTGAATGTATTATTAGTATCATATTTGATATATTGTATCAAAACCCATTGTGTCTTTTTTGTATCTATATCGGTAATTTGCATTGCGAGAAATATTTGTATTAACCTCGTAATTAAAAAGCGGCTAAATAATTTTCTAATCCATTTAATAAGTAAAATTGAATATGGTTGACAGTTAATTTATTATCGATTAATAGTTAAATTATTAACAATTGACTATCGATATAATATATAATTTCACAGCCCTACTTCACAAAGGCATTACTATTGCAGCTTGGGATTCGATCCGGCGTCTGAGCAAATATCGATTACGTCGATTCGCTGCACATCACTACGCTATTAAGATATTAGCTACAGGAGCGTTGAATTCATGTCGCTTGGCGAATTTCGATGTCTTCCACATCTTACTGGAGATCCTGGGTTCGAATCTCGGTAAGAGTATCTTTGTGTGTTTACCACTAATGTCTTCCTAAGTCATGGTTGTTTTTTATGCAGAAATAGAAAAATATAATACTCTTGCGAGGGCTAGAAAAGTTTTTACCCTAAAGTTCCGTAAATATCCCTGTTATGAGTTGGAAGTGTCTTTTGCTGAATTTACATAAAGGTACCTGACACAATCATAATCACCAAATGAGTTAATTTAAAAACCGACTTCAATCGGTTTCTCCAAGATCCCATCATAAGACCCCGACTTGGTGCCAATGAGACCATCTCACGGTCATAAAAAAAAAATTAAAAACTAGTTCACGATTCTCAGAAATATTGAGTAACATAATTATATCTAGTAACGTATATCATAAATACAGAAAAACAAATCAGTTGAATTGAGAACCTCCTCTTTTTTTAGTATTTTAAAAATGCCAAATGAGCCTTGGACGAATACAAGGCAAGCATTCGCAACCACACCAATAGGTGCAGCGTTGTTAGTATTAGCACATTGTATTGTAGTTCTGCAGAGTCGAGTTTAATGCTTCAGGTGTTGAGGGCGTTTTAGTTACAAGTTACGACTACAGGGGGAGTTGTAGGGTGGCGAATTTGGTTGGACTTGTATTTAATTTACTGTGTTTGTTGAACGAATTGTTATATTTCGAAAATTGTATGTAATTTAGGTTATCGTAAATTTATAAAGTTTGGGTGTCATTTAACAGAGAAAACCAAAAACATTATAAATTTATTTAAGGATATTATATATTTCATTTTAGTAGTGTGACTACTTGGGAAAAAATAAAAATATAAATCAAAATATTGAATAGAAAATTATTTTCACAAAACTTCTAAGGATATCGTTTTAGGGCACCTTCTTCATTCGTGATGAATATCTTTTTTTGTGGGTTTTATATTTAATATGGCATATGTTTTAATATTTAATTTGCATGCTTAATTATCGTACGAGTAATAACTGATCGTGATCTATACGACAGCTACGTTGGTACGACAGCTCAGCTTAAATACGCTTTTTTGTTAACATGCCCAATTAGATACATTTTTCCGCTGTTGTAAAAAATAACGTTGTAGTTATATTGTACTTGATGAAATTACCGGCCTTTTGAGACCAAAAGTTGCTATTTCTGTTAAGCTAATTATTAAAATCACCTTAGCAGCCAGTAGCTGTCAACAATAATGATCTATTTTCAAAAAACTTTATAGGCTTCTCTTCACTAATTGCAAGAACACTTGTAATCTTTTTTGAAATTGCCTACAATTTTTCAAATCTAAGTACAGTCGGGGAATTTAAATTCCTACCCACCTAAGGATCAATATCGTATAGCAAACAGTCATCATAAGAGCTATCTACTAACCACAACGTTACTTTGACATATCAAACGCATTCGTTTGTGTTACTAGGCAACTGATATGAATAAGAACGTTTTTTTTTTTTTTTTTTTTATGCTGTAGGTGGCAAACGAACAGACGAATCGCCTGATGGAAAGCGATTAACGTCGCCCATGGACAGGGCAATTGACATGGGGAACTGTAAAACGTCAAGGCACTGCTAAAAATGGATGACAGTAATCGAAAATGTAACAAAATATATTTCTATCGCTTTCAGTCTTGCTATATTTGAATGAATCGGGAACTCGGAATCAAAGTTTAAATTTTTGATTGTCGACGAATCCAGACACTGGTCTACTACCGCGAACTACAAAATTCGTAAATATCGATCATTTTTCTCTGTCACTCTAACGAAGGCGTCATTAGAGAGTGAGAGACAAATTCTCGAAATTTGCGGATTTCAAAGTTCGCGGTAGGGGCGCTGGTGCCGATATATAGGCTGAAAGCAAAATGTTTCTGTCGATAAACTAACATAATTAACTAAAAGTGATAATTCAATAAAAGGATAACGGACGTTCTTTATTCATAACATATATTATTCATAACAAGAACACTATCTTATCTCATTCAATCTTATTTAATCAATCACTTGACCAGGGTGTTTATTAAAAAAAAATAAGTTTTCAACGCAACAAATTAACACAATAGTCATAAAAAATTCAATTAAAAACACGTGTATCCACCAAGATCGCGAATGACCACGCCACAAATGTAATCTTCCGGTTTGAGACCTGGAAAATGCTGTAGATGTCTAGTCAAGATTTAATTACTGACGGGCAAAGTGATGTCGCGCTGCTTTATGAGCATACCTGGGATAACTGGGGGCAAGTTATAGGGATTTGATATCGATTAAAAAGATGTCGATATAATTATAATAAAAGATGTGCTTATTGAACATTCTCGATTACAGTAAAGAGGTTCGATGTCATATGATATCGGGCCTCTTCAGATAGTAAAAGTATGCAGATGTCATTTTAATCAAAATGACAATTTAAATATTGATATTTTAATATTAATTGTATATTTTAAAAACTATTTTAAAATAAACGCGTAACTATCCGTTTAAATTTATTTTTAATTTTAATTGAAGAGTAAGTACCTAATATTTATTTATGCCGAATAACATTTTCATGTTGTCATTCACAGTAACATCGATATATTTAGAGTCGATAAAATATTTTGCTACATCACTTTCGTATAAATGCCCCGAGTTATCCCAGGTATGTTTATGAGCCTCGGTCAATACAATTTTTTTCGCAGGCCGCCTGTGATGAAAATCCATTGGATGTAGGCAATTCTTTATTGTTCTAGGGTGAACGTCAAACATTTCTGCAAACCGTCCTGTTGTCGTAGAGCCATCCAAATTATATTGATGTCGCATTAATCGGCGTTGGTCTTCGGCTAATGCTAGCGGGCGATGGTTATTTTGCCTTTGATCAATAAGGTTTCCTTCAGCATTCTATCGCCGTACCCAACGGCGAACAGTGTTCCTAATCACATTTAACCAACGTGTTATTTCATGAATTCCTACTCCTTCCTGGTGTAACTCTAACATTCGCGCTCACAATAATTTCGCTTTTAAAAATTATTTCACAATTTTCTCGACTGACACTGACAGCATCTGCCATGTGTTTAAGTAATTATTTATTAGAAAAGTAAATAACTTCGTAAAGAGGTTCTATGTGACGTGCAGTGACACTGACAAATAATGGGTATTGACACATCAATACTAAAATTAATTTCGACCTTAATGCATCTTGAATGCCTAACAACATTTCTACGAAATGGGTAGGAAATTAAATTCCCTGACTGTACCAGAACCCGGCATCAAGATAAATTCTTTCCCCAAAAACCGATTGGTCTTTCAACTAATGGTCTATACAGTCCAGTGAAAAAGCACCGACTTTCGTTGAAAGATCGCTTCAACACGAGCAAGAATATTGTCGACCTTATGTCAACGTAGTAAGGTCCATTGATTTCTTGTATTCGATAGCTAGTGAATCTTATGTGGTTGTTATAAAGCGTACTTTCGCTGGGCTATCGTAACTGACCATTTGTGGTCTTTCTGACTATCGCAATAAGGGTGACAAATGTTCAAATGTTCAGTTAACTGTGTCTGTCCAAGCATCAGCAGATATATCGGAGCAGTCAAGGTGCTCACAAATATCTAAACAGATCTCTATTGTCATGGCGTTAGAGTGAATTTTCAGATATTTTTGAGCACCCTGGTCGTTGTAATGTATCTGATGTCGACTTTGTGTCTTATCTCGTTGTAATAAGGTATATTTGTGTTAAAAGATGGCGATCTTGCGTTGTTTTTGGGAAGATTTGTAGGACTTGTGTTCAGATAGTTTCGGTTTGTCTTGATTTCTTCGCCATTATTGTCTTTGGCTTTGGGGTGTTATTTTATGGGGTATAGATGTGATTGGAGATTTATTGTTTAATATGTGTGAAGCTATTTTGGAAGAAATAGATAACATTGGGTATTTCCACTCCAGAGCTTGGTATTACCTTTGCTTGATGTTAATTGCTTGCATATTTATTACAAATATTAATGGTGCCAATTTAATCCATGATTTACATTTAGATTTTTCATGAAAATCATGACTTTACCAAAATATACCTCTAGATTTAAATTGTTTAATATTATTCCGAGAAAATACATGGATACACTCAAATTACAGAATTATATTACTACACTTTCACCGTTTGGAGACGAGCTGTTACATGCTTTAAAGAAAATTGTTTTATTATTGCGTTTTAATACTTTACTGCTATCTTAATCTTTATAATATCTACATTTACTCGTTTTGTCCCTTATTTCTAGTGAAGAGTAACCCTTCAGACATTCTCCGGAAATTGGAAAGATATCCATCGGAGTTCGAAATGAAACGATAGGAAGATCTTTTTTCATAACTGCTTTTATTTCTGAAAAAGTTGGCCAGTATGCTAATGATCGACGCCTGTTTTACAGAAAACACAATCATGAAACAGTAATCAAAAGATACTAAAAATCTAAAAATATATTTGACAAGAATACTGGTATCTAGAAACGAAAAAAATTTATAATAATAATACCCTGTCGAGCAGAGGCCAATACCACAAAATTTTACAAGCGTACAATTCTACAAAATTGTTAACTTCTTGTATGAATTTATACAATTTCGTAGAATTGTACGCTTGTATAGTTTTCTGGGAGAGGCCACAGGTCTGTCTCCCTACCCTATGACGCTGACAGCGTTTCCTCTGGACTGTGATACCGATCGTTTAGGATAAATAGGCGTCAGGTTAATCTGGGGTAAACTACAAATCTAAATAAATGGTAGGAATGCCATAGTCATTTTTTCGTGTAAATAATTTGACATATGTATAAAAAAAACCCACAAAAAGTACTTAACGCACAAAACAGATGCTTCCAATGCGATATTATTTGAAGAAAGCAACCTCGATTTTTGTCTAGTTAGAAATTATATTCCTAGATGTTTCAGTAACCTCCAACCCCAGTTCAACACTCAACGAATAACTCTAGGCCACTCTAGAAGCTTGTGATAATGGCACGTAGTAAGAGATTTCTTACAATTTGATTTATGGCGTCAATTTGACATAGTTCCAGAGTAGCCTAGGGCTCCAATTGGTTGACTGTACCTAATAAAGTCCATTTCAAATACGAAGTTCCGATTCGTCTTGACAAAGTCACTAGGCATTAACAATATTATCAGTTATAACAAAAGATACCTGGCCAGATCCTTTTGAGGCGTGATATTTTTTTCATACATCGGTGTACGACACGTCCCAATTTGTAGTGGATCAATTAAATGACAAATGTTTCGAGTGGCACCGGGCCATCGTATTTGAAATGGACTATACCTCCCACGAACAGATTGGCTTAGCGGGCCCGGGCCGCTCTAATCGCGCGTGAATCGCTTAGCGACGCCGTTTTTATCCCGTTTATCTTGGCTGTTCCCAATCTGGGGTTATTTGGAAGGAAGCCTGTCTCAGTCTCGTTTCACATCGCAAACATCATCAGTCTGTTATATGTCTCCAATTGGTTGACTGTACCTAATAAAGTCCATTTCAAATACGAAGTTCCGATTCGTCTTGACAAAGTCACTAGGCATTAACAATATTATCAGTTATAACAAAAGATACCTGGCCAGATCCTTTTGAGGCGTGATATTTTTTTCATACATCGGTGTACGACACGTCCCAATTTGTAGTGGATCAATTAAATGACAAATGTTTCGAGTGGCACCGGGCCATCGTATTTGAAATGGACTATACCTCCCACAAAGAGATTGGCTTAGGGGGCCCGGGCCGCTCTAATCGCGCGTGAATCGCTTAGCGACGCCGTTTTTATCCCGTTTATCTTGGCTGTTCCCAATCTGGGGTTATTTGGAAGGAAGCGTGTCTCAGTCTCGTTTCACATCGCAAACATCATCAGTCTGTTATATGTAGTCCACTGTTAGGCATAGGCTTCACCTATCCCAGTTAGTTAATTAAACTGGGCTTTTCCGCAACTCGACATCCGTTGTGCCTTTTTTGTGTGATAGAGAGGTAACCCTATTCCAACCATCCAAGCTCCTTCACGAAACTCAGCATCTCGTCTGTTTCAGATTGCTAAATGCTTCTTTTAATGTATTTGGAGTCCCTAAGTGCCTACTCCTATATACTTCTACCTGTTTACATTCTAGAACAATATTTTTTGTTGTTTCCTTTTCCATGCAGGCCCTGCACATAAGGCTGTCCGTTTTGCCCATGTTTTGCAGGTGACATTGTCTATTTTGGATTTGAAAAACGGATGCGATTTCCACATCCGAAACCAAAGTTAGCAAGCTTTGTGTCTAGGTTTGTTTTAATAGCTGCCTTTAGTTGAAGTAATTCTTTTTCACTGTCGAATGTAATTTATTGATCTGTGAACGAACGAAAACTGTTCAACAAATAGTCTAATAAGAGATCTGATTTGTAACAAATCTTTCTCACAGCATCGCTGTTCGATCGACTGTGAGTTTTCCATTCAACTACCATTTGGAATCAAAGTGGCGTAACATTCGTTATCCAACCAGTTATTTTAAGACATTCTGAACATAAGAGGGCTTAAAACGATAGCGTTTTCGCGTCATGACAGGGTGGATTCTACATTTATAAGGTTATATTGAAGAATATCATACTTATAGTTATAACATACCAGAAAATAATCCGCCTTTTTACCTTACAGTTTTGTAATAAGTTGAAAAACAGAATATTTATTTTTGTATTGGTCCAAAATTAGAGTAATATCCTATCACATACAGAATCAATGCTTTAGTAGGTATCTAATCTTATTTTGTTTTATGGAAATAATTCCTGCAATCAATGAATAATGGGACATAATGAAATGATAATGATAACTATTAGTTTTAATTTTATTCTAAATTTTATTATTGGCAATTGTCAATAGGTATTCGTGACATCCAAATTACTAGTAATATATTTTGATAGTGAACTGTTTATTAAATCAGTAATTTAATAACAACGTTTTCTGAAACATTTCCGTACTGCAAGTATTTAGGAAATGTCTGGCTTCCCTCTCCGATTTATCTTCGAGTACCTCTATCAACGCGACCATTTGTAAAAAAACCCTTTTTGTGTCGTTTACTTCGTTGTAGCAGTTTGTTAACCGTTCATCGGAATGTTTATTAACATACATACATCATCAGCCTAATCGCCACGCTGGGCAAGCGGATTGGCGATCGCAGTAAGTTATGTGTGTGTACTCTATAATGACGCTGCTGCCCATCATCAATCATATTATTAATGCCGTCACAAACTCAAACTTGAGGATTATTTATTGCTAGGTACTTAATTGGATTTATTTTGTCTTATTTTTTGTCATGATGTGTTTCATGATACGTATGAAAAACATCATGTTAATCATCAGATCTTAAAATTTAGCACGAAAACTATAAATTGAATTCTAAATTAGTAAGTTAACAAAGTTTCACCATTTTGTCAGTTGACAAGCAAAACTCACTAAGTAACAAATACCTACTTGAAATAAATCTTGCATCTCAGTTAGGAATTAATTCTGACACAAGAGGTTGCTAAGAAGGTGGACAGTTTTTATAGTGACTCTTGGTTGCTAACCAAAGATAACATGTTTTTGGAACACTATCTGTCCACCATTTATATTTTGTAAATCGATGATGATGACGGACTATGAGTGCAAATCAAATTAGGGACCTAAATTTTGTCTTTAGTAATTGTTCGTTCAAAGTTCGACAGATTAAGAGTCCTATTAAAAGCCGTTTGGCAGCATTTCAGCACATTAATGGTACAAGCAGGGCCCTTAAGAAAACTTCTGATCCTATTATGGGATTACGGGATATGTTCTCTCAATTACTTAAGTTCCCAGATACTTCTAAACTTGCGCCGTTACTCAAGGATTGTATAACATTTGAAAGAAGGCTATGCTTGTTTTCAGCAAACAAGAGATAACGATTTGTCAACATAGATTTATGAGCATTTATTTTTATTTCGTCCATTTTCATAATTTTGAATTTGTGGGTGATTTTGACTGAGAATTAAGAGCTGTTTTGATCTCAATGGGGAAAAGAACGTCCCATGGATTTTTTTGCTATTTAGTTTCCATTTTCAATACACTTCGTATCTGCTTTTGATTGAGCTTTATTTCTATGTAAAATAAGAGTGACAGCTGGTAACCACAGTTACCAAAAGCAATTGAGTAGGTGTGGGGGTAACAAGGGAGGAAATCCGGAAAGTACATGGAAATATTGGGTCATTTTTTCCTTTTGGGGTCGAAAAAGCTCGTGATTCTGAGTAGAAATAATCCATAATTTCCCATAAATTCTAAATTATGAAAGTGGACTAAATAAAAATAAATTATATTGTATAATACATGTCTCTTATACATCATTACCTAATGTGTCACTTACTAGTACCTTGAGATGTATAAATTTTTCTTTTATTG
>JALPQI010026699.1:0-16729 GCA_025490895.1 Thaumatotibia leucotreta
GGTATAAAAACTTGGTCCCATAGATACAAACTTTTTATCCTGAATAGAAACAGGATCCTGTATATTTTTTCTAAAAACTGTAAACGCTAATCTTCATTAATTTAAAATCGAAGGAAGGTATTCTAAGGCCTTCTAATTACTTTAAATCTGGTAGCTGCCCTTACAGACCTAAAATAATTTCCCAAATAGATGTGGTACATAGTGGGTACTTAATAAATGTACGTACGACCTTTTTCACCTTCTTCACGCGGAAAGCTGATCGAGAGACCTGGCAACGAGGCGCCGCCGCCGAGCGGGCGAGGCGACCTCCGCGAGCTGGAAATGCATAACCGCTCGCGCTCGCGCATGTGTTGTACGTAACGGGGCAAATTTAATTGCACGCGCAACTCTAACAAGGAAGGTTAGGGTACCCAACTGTCCGACTTCGATTTGATTCATTTTGATATAATATAATGTTATAGAGTAGTCTAAAATAACGGACACGTATTTTTTTTGCTGCCCAAACTCAACCTGTTAGGAAAAAAAACCGGCGAAGTGCGAGTCGGACTCGCGCGCGAAGGGTTCCGTAAATCCGTACCATTATCAATTTATTATTAAAAAAAACCGGCCAAGTGCGAGTCGGACTCGCGCGCAAAGGGTTCCGTACCATTATCAATTTATTATTAAAAAAATACAGTTAAATCAACCTACCTCAAAACTATAGGAGATAATTTTATCAAACCAAAATTCGTTGATAGAGTTTATTAATGTGCATAACATATATTTTTTTCAGAATTTTATGTCGCGTAGTTTAAAAAATAGAGGGGGGGGACACATTTTTCAGACTTTGAGACCTGATATCTCGAAAACGATTTGCTTAAATAAAAATGTGATGAATAAACCTTGATATCATTTTCAAAGACCTTTCTATTAATACCCCACACGCTTATGTACAACTAAAAAAAAAATCTATTCCTCAGTTACATGTATGGAGGGCCCCCACCCCAATGGTTTTTTTTTACAATTTAGTATCACATTCCTGTAGCGGTTCATACAACACATATCTCATCTGTATATTTTTTCTAAAAACTGTAAACGCTAATCTTCATTAATTTAAAATCGAAGGAAGGTATTCTAAGGCCTTCTAATTACTTTAAATCTGGTAGCTGCCCTTACATGTATGGAGACAGTTACATGTATGGAGGGCCCCCACCCCAATGGTTTTTTTTACAATTTAGTATCACATTCCTGTAGCGGTTCATACAACACATATCCTTACCAAATTTCGTTACTGTAGCATTTATAGTTTCCGAGTAAATTGGCTGTGACAGACGGACAGACGGACATGACGAATCTATAAGGGTTCCGTTTTTGCCATTTTGGCTACGGAACCCTAAAAATACAGTTAAATCAACCTACCTCAAAAACTATAGGAGATAATTTAATCAAACCAAAAATCGTTGATAGAGCTTATTAATGTGCATAACATATATTTTTTTTTAATCTTATATCGCGTAATTTAAAAAGTAGAGGGGGGGGGGGACACATTTTTCAGACTTTGAGAGCTGATATCTCGAAAACGAATTGCTTAAATAAAAATGAGATGTAGGTATAATCCTTCATATCATTTTCAAAGACATTTATTTTTATGCCAATCGTGACAGATAAAAGACACTTTTTTCCCATAGTAAAATTATGAAACCAGTTTTCTTGAATCTTTGTCTTCTTTGTACATCGCCGTAAGGTGACCCCTAGGAAACTATTGGTACTGGATAGGAATGGAATCGATGGGCATAAAAAATAAAGGGAGATTTTTTTTTTAATTTTTCATACAATTTGATTGTGAATTTAAATTTTTGATTTGTGGCTTTTCTAGCCGAAACATTTTTTTTGGTCCCTTACGAGCTTTTGGTCCTGAACAGAAACAGGATATATTGGCGTCAAAAAAAAGTTTGTCTAAAATGACCATTTTCTCCCACCCTGTATGTTTTTTCAAAATGTGTAAACGCCAATCTTTATTAATTTAAAATCGAGGGAAAGTCTTTTAAGACTATTTTCGCGTAGCTACTCTGAATCTGGTAGTTGCCCTCACTGACCCAAAAATAATTTCCATCCGGTATACAATCTGTTACCGGCGTCCGGGTATTTTTAAAAACCGGTAATATGAGTTACCTACCTACCGTACTATAGTTTTATTAAGTTCAATAATATACCTAAACAAACATTTTCAGTAGCCTTTGCCCAATGATTTGATGTATACAGTATGTTACCGGCGACCGGGCATTTATTAAAATGCGTAACATGGTTTGCCGGACTTTAAGCGTAGTAAGTGCAATAATATAACTAAACGTATTCAGTGGTGTGTGGCCAACGGTTGTATGTGTACAGTCTGATACCAGTAGGCAGTGATGATGGTTGCGTTTTTATTGTTTGTCGTAGTTTCTGTCACTTTTTAATATTAACGAGTGACACATGCCACGATAAACGCTGGACCATCAAAAGCCTCCAGATATAAATTGTCTGTAAGCTGTAAATGTTGGGGGTAGGGAGATGGTCACGTTCGGGTGTGCGTCGCGTCGCTGTACTAACGGACGAAGCCTCAAGTCCGTCATACGCGTCCTTGTCGGCAGTAGGTCGAATCTGCCCCGTCTATTCTAATGGGTAGATCGCACCCCTCAGGCAATGCTGGTGACCATAACATAACATACATTTTTCAATGACATGTAAAAATGAATATTAGAGAGATAAATTCATATAGATACTTAAATACCTGGCTGCCTCCTAGCCACGACCAAGAAACAAATATTCGTGATAAATAAATACACAAATAATTTCCTCGCCGGTATTTGAACTCTAAACACTATACGTATAATTATGTATACCGAAATACGATTGAAAATAAGTTGCATATCGAAAATAAGTTGCAAGAGAAAGATGGCCGAAATTTTCATTTTTCGAAGTTCGCGATAAGCCTAGAGGATTAGCTAACTAAATACATATAATACTTACATGCAGCAACTAGACCATCATGGAGGCTTTTATTGTCACTGAGTAACGAGATGAAGATTTTAGAATTTATAACTAACGTGAGACTCTAACATATTTAAATATTTAGCAAACGGGTTACTCACGCAATTTATGTCGATACAAACATACATACATGTCCGGCAATTATCGACGTAAATTACGTGAATAACCCGTTTGCAAAATATTTAAATGATGATGATGATGATACCTAGATGAAGATTTTTGACAATGTCCTGAGGACTATTTAATTAAAAAATCTAACTAAAGAAATGTAACTCCAATAAAAGCCCGCTTGATGGTAACAGACTGTATGTATATCAGTTATCACTTGAAATGTAGTACATAATAAACTCAAATTTGTGCGCCTCCGTGCGACCGTACCTATGTACAGTCGACAAAAAATGTGTTCTACCACTTTTAGACTTTATTATGACTAATAATTCATCATCATCATAATCATCATCATATCAGCCGAAAGACTTCCACTGCTGAACGTAAGCCTCCCCCAAAGATTGCCACAATGACCTGTCCTGCGCCACCCGCATCCAGCGGGGTGAGGCGGGCGGCGACGGGTGGTGACGGGTGGCAGCGGGGATAGGCGGGCGGCGGCGACGGGGAGGTGGGTGGCGACGGGTGGCGGCGGGGGGAGGCGGGCGGCGACGAGTGGCGGGCGGCAGCGGGGGGAGGCGGGTGGCGACGGGGACGGTTGGTGACGGGTGGCAGCGGGGGAAGGCGGGTGGCGGCGGGCTGAGGCTGGAGATGGCGGGCGGCGACGGGTGGCGTTGGGTGTCGACGGGTGGCAGTGGCGGGAGGTGGGTGGCAACGGGTGGCGGCCACGCAACGCGCACGTACACGCATCTAGTGTGACCCAACCTTTATGATTGCACATAATTATAAATAGTACCAATTCTATCTTTAAAAATATTGCCACGTTTCATATAGTTGCTCAGGCATATACTATGCGAGTGTGCGAGCGGGAGGGCAGTAGGCGCGCGCGCCGTCACGTACAGGGCAACAGGAACGGGGCCCGCGGGTGAATTCAGATTTTTTCCTAGGTTGATGCCCGATCTTATAAACTACAATCAATTTCATTAATAAATTACCATCCAATTTTTTTTGTGCCAAGATAATTAAATGGCGGCAAATTTAAAATTTCAAACAGACGAATACGGGTGCATGAGGTATTTCTGGAATTATACGTTGCACTGGATGGATGGAAGGCGGCCACTTCATTTTGTCTTTCCTTTATACGTAATTTCCTACGGAGTTAATATTCTATACTTAAAATACCTAAATATATTAATATTTGTAAACTATTTACGATTAATATAATTATTAATAATCGTATTTTTTTCAACTATGTATGTTGAATTCGAACGTAGGAATGGAACATTATCGTCGAAGGTCAAATGGAATAAAAAAAAAATGGTTTGGTATAATAACCTCGCCAATCTCGCCATAGTTCTTCGGTAAATTTGTTGCCAGCTGTAGCTACTGGCTAAGTGGCAAGTTGGCAACGTCGCTCGTTCGTTCGCTCGCAGTGGTGATTCTATTTTGCAAGTTACCTATTCGGCTATATGTAGACTATAATGTAATACTTATTATGATTATACGAGGGGCCGCACATAGTGTGCCACTAAGAGGGATAGACATAGTCACTTACTACTAAGAAGATACTTGTGTGTGTGGCACTTAGACTTAGCATCTAACACACACACACACAAAAAATAGTGGCACAGTGATAAGGACGGACGATTATCGTTCCTTTTCACTTCCACTAGTAAAAAATTTCATAAGACCATCCCTTTCGTTCTTGCTATTATTATTACGTTGTCAAATCCATATCCATATTCTAAATCCATGTGATTATAGCATGATTATAGGTATTTCAAAACCTGACGCTTCAATCAGGATATTTATGATGGTGAAATTTGTACCGTGATTTATAATACGAGATACGAGTTATTACTATTACCAGTGGCGGCTGTAGGCGCTGCACTACCTACCATAAAATTTGACAGAATCGTCATCAATATTCATTTTTAAATACTCCACGACATTTCTATATTTTTGTTTTCATATAAATACCTAACTATAACTATAGTGCGCAGTTCTAAAATTTCGCGCCGTGAGCATATTTTTGGGATTTTTATTTTTGCTGGTGCAAATATCGAATTTGACGGAAATGAGCCTATGATAGGCAACAGAGATTCAGGAGCGTATATTTAGGGATTTGCTAAACATCTAATAATTCATTTGGTGTTAAACCGTATCTCGAGCTCTATCTAAATCTACATATTAGCATCATCAGCCCTTCCGCGAAAATCGAAATCCGCAAATTTCGAGGATTAGTCCCGCTCATTGCCCGCTCACGACACCTTCGTTGGAGTGACAGAGAAAAATCTTCGAAATTTACGAATTTCGATTTCCGCGAACTTCGAAATCAGCAAATTTTGGGGATTTGTTGCTGTCCTAATCAATTCAAGACGCCTTTGTTGAAATAACAGAGCTAGATGTTCTAAATTTACGGTTTTCGGAGTCTGTGGTAGGCTTTTTACTTAAAGTGCCAAAGACACGATGTATGTTTACAAATTTCGATAGTTATGGAAGATTGGAGTGACAAAGAAAAATCCTCGAAATTTACGAATTTCGTTTTTCGCGGTAGGGCCACAGGGCTTTATTTGCGGTTTTACACTTATATTCGCATCCTCTCTTATATTTTTGTGCAAAATTGATTTTAGTGACATCTATGGCCTCTTTTGTCCTAAACGGATCTATCCATTTAATGTTTTACTCCGATAGCAAGCTAAAATTCAATGACGAGATCATTAATCTATTGCACGATAGATGGCGTTTAAATGAATCAATGCTAATAAATTTAAAATCTTCATACATATATTTCTATTGTTTAAAAGGCTGTAAAATGATTTTCTTTGCTACGATATGTTAATTCAATTAAAAATATATATTGTCAGATACTGAGAGGGGAGAATATAAGCAGTCAAAATACGTTTATGTGCCAATGGCGCACGCGGCGCCATCTGTTAACGTTTTTGAAAAAGAATTTAGAG
The DNA here is from genome assembly GCA_025490895.1 of Thaumatotibia leucotreta. Lineage (NCBI taxonomy): Eukaryota > Metazoa > Arthropoda > Insecta > Lepidoptera > Tortricidae > Thaumatotibia > Thaumatotibia leucotreta. The sequence continues at coordinate 6,078 of JALPQI010026699.1, forward strand.
TTGTATGGGGCGAACAGTCTATGTATAAGTTAGTCTATGCTGTAATCTACGTCTTAGTAATAATTTCTTAATGTGTTATGTCGTGCATAATGTTAAATAATTTATTTTAACTACTGTCATCATCCCTATTGTCTAAAATAAATTGATTTGATTAATTAATAAAGTGATCTCCCTCAGGTGCGGTATGGTCAGGTCGCGGCACATGGTGCGCTGTGTGCGGGCGCGGCGGCGCCGGCGTAGCGTGCGCGGCGCGCGGCTGCCGGGCCGCCGCGCACGTGCCCTGCGCACGCGCCTCCTCCTGGCAGCTCCACGAAGACACCTTCCGCGCTACCTGCCCCGCCCATCCCGACCCTAGCTAAGGGAACGGGACTCAGTGACAATAGTGACAGTGCAGTGATATCCAACTCGTGAACAGTGAACGTGTAGTGTTTCAAGTTTTAACGTGAGGTGCGCCGCGAACGTGCCCTGCGCACGCGCCTCCTCCTGGCAGCTCCAAGAAGACACCTTCCGTGCTACCTGCCCCGCTCATCCCGACCCTAGCTAAGGGAACGGGACTCAGTGACAATAGTGACAGTGCAGTGATATCCAACTCGTGAACAGTGAACGTGTAGTGTTTCAAGTTTTAACGTGAGGTGCGCCGCGAACGTGAGTAACATGGGTTTCACTTCTAGGGACACCCAATTAGCTTTACTCTCACAAAAAAGTTAACTTCGACGTCAGCTTTGTAACGACAATTAAGCATGAAATATTTACGTAAATCCACTTTATTCGTGTTTTTATATTGCATTTACGCGTATTCTTTCTGGATTAAGTGATAAAAAAATATGTTTGTTAATATTTAATGCTTAATTGTCGTTACAAAGCTGACATCTAAGTTAACTTTTTTGTGAGTTATGCTAATTGAGTGTCCCTAAAAGTGAAAATGCCCACATACGCTCACCCCGTTGAATGAATCAAGTTCTACAAATAAATTGGGAAACCTATTATTAGTGTCCGGCTGAAGATTCGGCTTCGGCCTGAAACTCTGATTTGTGTCAAAAACCAGCTGAACCTTTCTTTACCGATGTAACTTTGAAGTCCCGGTAGACTAGTGTCGGGTGAGCCTGGAACAACTGACAAAATGACGTTGCTTGATTTCGCCGCCCACTGAATCACTACTTATATTATTTTATTATGAAATGAATATATCCTAACTAGTGTACTTCTGAACACTTTTATTCAATATTTTAATCTCTTTTACCAAAGGTTCGGTTTCGACCGAAACTAAAATCGAAACGATAAATCGGTCGGACACTAATACCTACTATAGAAAACAATTGAATATCTATTATTAGACTTGACACTGGCTTGTTTCCATTATGACAAAATGTGGCAGGTCTGCATGGAAAACGTTCCACTTCAAGTTTCACTTCAATTATGATGCGTTATTTAAAGTATTATGCTTCGCGTCGCACTTCTAATGTACCTAGGACAACTCTCGAAAGTGACACTAAAGCATCTAGGTACATTAACGTAATCCCTTTTAACTGTGGTCCCGTGAGTGCTGTCTTCTGAAAAACCTACATTCAGTAAAAACTTTAACTATATGTGTTAACATGTTTAGTTAAACGTGAGCTTAAGTGACAAACTCGCTTGCGCGCGCAACTCTTGTGATATGATTTTACTGCAACTTACGATTGCTCTTTTTATGTATTTATGTCTTAGACTTTATTTTTTGCGCCCCTTTTTATTTTAATTAAGTTCGTTTTTTGTAAATTTGGAAAGTACTCGTATCTGAAGATGGAATCTCTGTTACCTATGATTTGACTTTATGTCGATATTTATTAGAGGGATGGTTCCGAATATTAGCTTTGCACCGTTTAAGGTGTGTTCTGGTGTATAAGTACATCTAGATACAATGATACCTAAATGTAAGCAAATTATGTAATGCCAGTATTGAGTGTGCTTTGAGAAAAGTTGAATGTGTATTGCAGTATGTGCTTGAAATGTTCAAAGGACAAATGTTAGCAGTATCTTGAAAATACAATAAAACTTATTAACATGTTTGCCCCGGCTACTAATGGGGTCAACTATTGCTACAAAGAGTCCAATTTTAAGCAAATCCTTAGGCTGTTTCAAATAACTACTGCAACATAACAACTAACAATATAGTTATCAAGTCACAGCAGAAGCACAATAAACAGTATTCCAACTCCAAACAACACTAGCTACCTGATTATACCTCGTACGGAGTTGGGATGATTTGCTTATTGTGTTTACTGTGATTACAATACCTAAGTCTACTGCCGTTTGTCTCGTAAGCAATAAAAGAATTTATATTTTTTTTTACGTTTTATGAGCCAGTGGCTGTGTGCTTGATAGGTTATTGTGGTGACCGATGCAAAGCGAGGAGTTACCACATGCCATTTATCATAACACGACTAACTAAAATCATAACTACTCTCAATTCCAATCTTTATTTAATAAAGCTGTTGTAAATCATATGAACATTTGGATGTAGTTTAATCTCAATGTCTGAAATCAGTCACTAAAATTTTATGACTTCCTTTTTGAGATAAGGATATTAAATCCACAAATATCTGTCAGTAATATTTAATATATTATTGACTGGTTTTTGTGGTCATGAAACTCGAGCATTTTTATACCGTTTTACATCATACTCATAGAAACTGCCTCACTCAGTTCATGCTAGATGAATTAACCTATCCATGTAGACCAAGTTGTGATAAACATTAGTGACAAAACAATATACACATAATATATTGTGGATGCTACATGGGTGCTACATCAAATGTTCAAGGCAGCTAAAGGCACCAGCTTGTATTTCAGGAAACAAATATTTCATGTCATCAAATATTATCATACCTACTTAATTCTAAGCTTACCTACATTCTCTTCCAAATACTCCCATTATCTTATAAGAATCATACTCCTCACTTCGCTCGTCGCCCAATCATCTATAGACGTAACAATAAGTGCATGTATAGACAATTTGTAGATAATGTTAACATAATATACTATCCAATCTTTGAAATCCGGGAAATATTAAAAAAATATGTACAGAATATTTTACATATACATTAAAAATTAACAGTGAATAGGTGTAATTTTTTTAGTAATCGGAATTTTAGAATTATGTAAATATACTCGGTTGCTCCCTTTGGGGCTATGAATGTAAATATAGTTGTAATGTAAATAGCAGTTATGGTCATTGGGACGCCTATTTTGAAGGTATATGTATATCAAATGTAACAAATGGAATACAGTATTGCAGACAGCTATGAGGTTTACATTATTTGTGGCTTTCAAACGCGGCCTTGGCTATGCTAGAGCAATAACATCCATAATAATTTAACAGTAACATTAAAGTATCCTGTCAATATATTTATAGGTGTTGTGATATACATACGTCAGAAAACTATATGGAAACCTACAGTATAGCTCATGTCATAAAAATATACATTATCAATGTGAATGGTTAAGTGCATGAAATTTTTAATTGTTACCTTGTTTTCTGTCTTCTAATCAATATTACACAAGGTTAGTTAAGAAATGGGGTCAGGTTCGGGTTGGCCTTAGGGCTCTCATACCATATTTATTTTTTATAATGGCAAAAAAATGCATTACTACCCGGAGACAGAAGAACAGACTGTAGCAGAGGCATAATAATAGGGTTCTATTAGTTACTCTTCGAGTATCAAACCCTAAAAAACTTATTTGTATATGAATGAAGTTTAATGATCTATCCAAAATTTATAAAAAAGTATTAGACAAATGAGTTGTTAGTTTTTATAGGAAGTATTACCAATAATTCATCATTGTCTTTTAATATTATTATAACCTTTATGTAAATTATTTTCAAGTGGCTCTTCCTAATAATCGTTCCAAATATGTAAACCTCATTTAATAATACCAATCATCAAGGAGGTTTTAATAAAATTGGCAAGTATTCCTGCTCTCCATATTTTACAGTATGATAATTGATAGTTTATAAAATAGGTGAACGCAAACGCACCACAATTTCAATTACAGGCAGCAGTTGCATCTAAAAAATGATCCTATAAGTGTTCAGCTTTTATCTCTCATGGTATAGAATCCTAGAAAGCTATTAAACTTCATAATTTTTATTTACAACCTGTGTTAACGTAATCAAATAGAGTTGTTCAATATATCTGTGCTGATCAGATCATACCTATCGACATTTATATCATACTGTGTAATATAGTGGAGGTGGAGCGATAATAATTGCCGCAACATCCTTGTTGGTTGGACTATAAATTTAATAAAAGTTCGCATATGCGTGTAACAAGGCAGTGATATTAAATAACTAATAATAAATGCATTGCATTCGTGTAATGTTATATTCTATGTACACCATACAACTGTTCAGTTGCCATTTTAGTATCAAAACTAGTCTAATGTTAGTATCTTGTGATTTTTAAAATTTATTAAAAAATCTGGGGTCTATTAAAAATACAATTATCTTTTTAGCTTCATATAGTTACGTCGATCATATATTGTTGAGGATAAATTAAATACACAGTATGTGTAGTGATTATACTTAATGGTTATTTGTACCAAGAATTTTACGCTTAAAAAGTAACTTAAATACCTGAAATTATTTTTGCGGTTTGATTTTGAATTTGATATGTCGAAACTTGGCGTTATATTGAATATATAAGTGATGAATTAATCTCGTTGACAAGATGTAATAAAGATTTTTATTCTAAAATTATGGTACATTAAATGAACAAGGCATTATTATCATTTATTTGAAATAATGAAAGAAGTAACTCATAATACAAGTCATGTTGTATTTAAATATATTGCGAATTCATTGTATTGTATAAAATAAAACGAGATGTGTTCTAATTCATCATTTAATCAATAAACAAACAGTGTTTTAAAAGAAAATAATGTTAACAAACTAATTATAACGTAGTTTAGCGAGGAGGATCCAAACCATTCCCAGTTAATTATGTAAATGGATCCTTTTAACTAACACGAATATGTTTTGTACGATTTAGATCATTTTAATCAAAAATCGCTCAGTTGTAAATATAAATTATGGGCCAGTAACTGACAATCTCATTAAATCAAACGCGTAATCAAAATTGAAGGCATTTTCGTATAAGAGGGTACGAGCTATCGTAGCGTGCACGTGCGCTGACATAAATTAATCGTGTACTTTAATTAAGGATAGTAAAAAAATATTAAGGTACAAATTTACGGTAGGGAGATCTGGCCAGTTAGAATTTTTAAAATTTACGAAGCATTGATAGCGACCCAAAGCCTTGGTTTTTGTAAATGGTGTAAGATTTTTTTTTCACTTACGGCAAATGATTACTTTAAGTATGTAATTGTTATAAATTATATTTATCATGACATTATAAGCAAATTGAAATACAACATGTTTAAAATGAACATTTATTTTATTTCTAGCTATCTGAGAATATCAACCCTAATATTTAATAGACGACGCTCAAAAGACGCTTTACCCCCTTATTCATAACCTCCTAACTTAGCAAGTATTGTTTGTCCCTTACGGTCTTACCAATATGATTATAAGATCGAAAGGGACAAACAATACTTAGAGCCTTGCAGGTTAGGAGACGTTGATAATGGGAATGTGTGCGCAGGCCCTTAAAGTCAGCACTATCAGTTCTCCAGGTCAATCTTGCCTATATGCATGCTGCAATCGTAGAAAGAACAAGTAGCCACCGTTCCTGAGTTGTCAAACTTCCAATCTGCTCCATACGCTATGCTCTCATGCTCCAAGTATTCACACAGCACTGATATGCTGTCTGTCACACCTGTAAATAAATATTAATCTTTTGAACAACAAGAAATCCACAAGCGGCAAGTATACTTGGTCGTTCGCCGCATGTAAACACTGTCGGTTGCCTGGCCTCGTACTTTGTTTCGTCGACCGCATTAGGCGAACGACCAAGTGAAATTGCCGCAATATTTTTTAAAGGGATGCTTATCGTTCATCATCATCACATCAGCCGAAAGACGTCCACTGCTGAACATAGGCCTCCCCCAAAGATTGCCACAATGACCGGTCCTGCGCTACCCGCATCCAGCGGACTCCCGCGACCTTCACCAGGTCATCGGTCCACCTTGTGGGGGGCCTACCCACGCTACGTCTTCCGGTACGTGGCCGCCACTCAAGAACCTATCGTATATATATATGCTTATCGTTAGGTTACATAAATTATATTATAACTGTCTCCAAAAGCCGCGTCCACAATTATTGAGCCGCGTTGCAACAATTTTAAGCTACCACGTGGTTGCATCTTATCTAATAGTGAATCAACGTTGCCCAATTTTTTTTTGTATTGTAGGTATTCTGGCCATTTTCCGCAAATCCATATCAAACGTGACGCTATTTTGCGCGATGCCAGTCCTAACGCTGGCCCAATATTTGTTGGGCACTTCTGATTTCTCATACATCCCTTGAATTTCTTTGCAGATGCATGCAGGTTTCCTCGCGATATTTTTCTTCAGCTTAAAGCACTTGTGAATATCAAACACATCAAATGATATTTCATACAAAGTTTTTTTTTAGAAACTCATTGGTATGAGTTCCGAGAATCCACGCTCGTTGCGCTGCGTAGCAGCCGTGCGTTTTACCATACTACAAGCGCTGTCCTAATGCTGATCCTGACTTCCATACCTAGGACCCTGAAGCCTCCATACATGCAGGCCGCCAGCACAGTGGAGGTATTCTGGGGGTGAAACTTGAGCCTCCACACTCCACCGTTCACAGGGGTCTCGGTCACGCAGCGCTTGAGGCTCCTGGTGTCCCAGAGACGGACTTTTTCGTCGTAGCTGTAGACAATGGTAAGATTCGTAAGTTTGTAGTTGGCAGGAATGTAGGTGGACTGATATAATGATATTCAAAGGACCATGCGTCAAAATGGACCCAGAACCAACAGACATGAGAGTTCGGCTATTAAATAGGTCTTTTAATCTACTTCATTTAATTATATGGGCATAAAGTCGAATTCCATTGCAGAACCGAGATATTCGTATTTTACTTCAGATTAAATAGGTGCATATGGTATCAATGAGTACAGTTCTAAAATGAAGTAACTTTTTGCTTTACCCAGATTTATTTTATACCTTATGACATAATGACAAAGTCAAAACTGAAGTGACGTTTGTTTGCTTTTATGACATTTTAGAAGTATCATTTATGATACTGTGTGAGTGTGTGCAATATTTTCAAGTGTTATGCTTGTAATGTATCATTGATACTTAAATATTCACCTGCCGATTAATAATAATCCAAAAATATGGCATTAGAAGGACGCCGTTGTGTATTATGTTATGTCCTCGTTCGGTTTTGTTTAACTGGAAGACGCACAATAAGTAGGCTCTTGTGCTCACACCAATTCCATTATATGGTACTTGGGGTTAGGCAGGCATATGCCATTTAATCATCCTGCAGGTCATTTGAATGACTTGGTCATTGATGTATAATAAGATAAGATTAACGTGCTGTAAATACTGAATATATTAATAAATAAAATAATCACCCGGACAAATATTTTTACACATTTCTGTATTTCTCAAACGCTCGGTTCTGTTATGTCATTATAACTTTTTTCGCTACTTAAAGGTTGTCTGAAAGAGATCGCTTTTTAGCGATAAGACCGCCTGTTATCTCTATCTAGTTTAAGTACTTATTATTTTGTATCGCTATTATATTATTATCCTATTGATCGGTAGTCAATCACTAAGAGAAACCCATTTTTGTAGATCTTATAACCACTGACTAAAATATGAATATCTCGGTTCTGCAATGTAATACAACTTGGTGCCCATAGAACAAAATGAAGTATATTTATAGACGTATTTAATGACCTAACTCTCAGCTCTGTTGGTTCTGGGTCCAAGCTCCATACTAAGTTGCCCATGGTCCTTTCTATTACTTAGAGCCCATTCGCCTTTCGTGCTAACACAATCACATCATCAGCCTAGGTTAGTCAACTGCTGGACCTAGACCTCTTATTAGGTAATTATGAGTATAGACGCATTAGGAGGTAAATGCCCATAATAGTTGCCACGCTGGGCAAGCGGATTGGTGGTCGCAGTAAATATGTGCCCACTATGCTGACGCTGCTGCCCATCGTCAATCTTCTATCAAAAAATGGTCAGTGACACTTCAATCCCATAGTCGACTCCTACGACACCCATGGGAAAAGTTGGGGAGGTTAAAAATGTATTCTTACTGCCGGTACCACACGGTCAACGTTTGGGCTCATCATCATCATCTTATTTAAGGGCTGTGCCCTTGTCGGTGGAGTAATCGCCATCTCTCTCTGTCGTCCGTCAATTCCTTTACCTCCTTGTACGACCTGACCTGCGCCTTTTCCTTCAGTTGGTCTACATACGCCCTTCGCGGCCTTCCCATTCCCCTCCTTCCTTTGGGCTAACGAACATTAATCATCAGACTATATTGGTCTACTGACCTGCCCGTAAGCAGTTGATGTTCCACGTCAACATGACTTCTAATGGAAGTAACACCGGCTTCGTGGCTCCGGTTTGTCGTCACTGCGGCGTCAGGAACCCTGATGTCGTAGCTTTTGAACACGCAGTCGTCTCCACCTTCGAACATATGTAGAATGTGTCCTTCAGATAGCGTCCGGAGCGCTCAAAAATATCTGAACACGCATTTATTACCATAACGATATAGGCGTGTTCAAATATTTTTGATCGCTCCGGAAGCAGGTGCGCGGGCTGCAGCGTTGTCACATAGGGGATGCTAGTGGGCTACCTTGAGTAGCCCGACTGGCAGGGTCGCCATGAAGTGACTGACGTTACAGGAGCAGAAATGATACTCAAGGTGCTTCGTTGTAGAATGACCTTTATTTAGGAGAAAGGGTTTCCTTATACAGGGTGTTTGTTATATCATTAGCCATATTGCAATATGTGTTGGGTAAAGGCGTAAAAAAATATTTGGTAAAACAAAAATAATCCATTTTTCATTATCCTTTTTGTTACAGATTTTTTTTTAAATCCCATTATCTAACGAATGTTTGGTCACTATGATCACTTGCTTACTTTGCGTACTGCCCCATCATCTCATAACTGCCAAATCAGATTGGAAAGGGTGTTTGAGTTTGCAACTTTAATTAACCCGCATAAGGTAACTAATTCAATGCGTTATAACGTACGTAACAAGCTTCCTACGCGTGGTGGGGAATGGAGGTGGAGCTTAACTTGCAGGTAAATCTCACGAGACAGCATTATCACTCTATCGCATACAGTACTAATAATGAGGGTATTTTGAGTTGCGCGCCGATCTGAGGGTAGTTTGACTCGAGCGCGTTTACACAAGCGCACTCCTTCTTTGTTTACAGAGTGCTGTACAAATGGCACATGGCATCTTGCGATCAGCCGAGCCAGCATAATTTGACCTCAAGAACGTAGTAACTTAAATGTTCCGTCATACAAACGCGTACTGGTTTACCTCAGATATCGATTCTAATGAACTTTCTAAGCAAATTGAATTGTTGATGACGACGAGCAGGTACAGGTAGGTATGCGCTTGGGCAGTTTTAATCAAATAACAATCGTGTGTGCATGTAGTTAGGACATTTTATTCATTGTTTAGTGCTGATGGTGGGGTGAGTGACGTCGGCTGATCGGTGCTTGAGATGAACTCCTGATTGGCTAAGACTTGACTACTCAAACCTGCTACCCTTTTGTCTGCCATCGAATCGCACGGATTGAAACAAACTTGCCTAGTGACCACAAATTATGTTTTTGCCGGATAAAAAACGGAAAAAAAAACAAAAAAAAAGTGTCACTTTTTTTTCAAAAATGTTGTGTACTGGTGATCGCGAATGACATATCCAAATTTGGCTAACGACATAACAAACACCCTGTATAGTAATTTAGTACCGTACGATGAAGATTACATTATGAAATAGAAAGCGTACATTACCGACAGTCAAGGGTCGTTATCGTTACGCATGGTACAATGGATAGCTAATACTTTATCTTAGTGCGTGTGCACTCAGCCCCATCCATTTATACAGTGTGTAAAAGACATCCCTACTGAAACCTTTACACCCTGTATACCTACTGTACACTACGACATATCTGATGGCGACTGTACCTAAGTATTTTGTCATAAACAAGCACAACACTGATAGTGTGGTGGCACTATTGGTACAGTCAAGTGCAAAAATAAGTATCGAAAGAATCCGCTCATAAATATTGTTACGTTCGTGGGGTGGGTTTTCTATGGAAAATGTATAAATAAGCCACTAATGAAAACTGAGACTTTAATTATTACTAATTAAAAGAACAAACACCAAACTAAAACACTGATCACACACTTAACACGTCACACTGTTTCACTTTTACGCTCTCAAACTCGCCGATAGAATCGCAGTCTTCGCTCTTAATGTTATCTCTTCGCTGTCTCGATTGAAACTACTCTTCGGCTGGGTCATACTGGGCTTTTATACAAGCCACTCAAATCTACAAAGTACGAGATAATTCGATTCTAGAAAGTTCCCGAGTCAGGTCGGTCGGTAGGGCCCGTGTGCGAACATTCTAGGGTATCGCTGTCTCTTTCTACAGGTTTCTCTTTCACACCCGTCGAGAATGTTCTCTCTATAGCTGTCTCGTTC
>JALPQI010026700.1:0-11477 GCA_025490895.1 Thaumatotibia leucotreta
CGTGAAACAGTACTGGAGGCGAACGTGTTTATTATTGTATAATGTATACCTAGTTATCATGTCTCACGAATATTTCAATTCAATTGCTCGCGGTAGTCTTCATAATGCGGTATCTCAAGGATGTAATCCGTGTCCTAACGAAGCAACTAAGTATGCACTCACGGAGCGGCTAATCTTATTCCCAGGGTCGCGGGTTCAGGCCCCGTCGGACCCTGCGGTCATGTTGTGTGATTCATCAACTTGCTACTTTCTCCCTGGTATAGGAAACCCGTAGGGTCTAATGAGGGAACCGTACCGGTTAAGGTGCGTTCAGACCAAACGAGCATTCGCTATTCTATCACTCTACGAAATCAACGAATCACGTTTAGTGTAACGATCGGATTTCGTAGAGTGGGAGGTTAGAATAGCGAATGTTCGCTTGGTCTGAATGCACCTTCACGTACCTGGATATGGTTGTTTCTGCGTGTCTAGATATTATAAATGCAGGAGAGTTTTATTGCATTTTTTATGAAACCGTACTTTTATATTGGCGTTATTGAGTTGTGTTAGGGCTCTTTGCCTTTCTTCTCGGACACTGTGGTTGACATTTATGTATAACATGTGCTGGACATTTTATCAGCCTCCGTACCTCCGTAACCTAGTTGGTAGTACGATACGAAGCTGGAGGTTCCGGGTTCGAATCCCGCCGAGGGAATTATTTGTGTATTTATTTATAACAAATATTTGTTCCTTGGTCATGGTTGTCTATATATTTAAGTATATGTTTCTATCTATTATATATATCGTTGCCTGGTACCCACATCACAAGCCGTAATTGAGCTTATCGTGGGACTAGGTCGATTTGTGTGAGATGTCTCCAGATATTTATTTATTTAAACTTCTGTATATTGGTAGTGTTTTTTTAATTATTTTACTATTTTGGATCGTTTAGTTTCTCAAGTAAATTAAAAGATCGATACCTATAATAAACTGAATTTCGTATCTAAACTTTTTTTATTGATTTCAAGCCAAACATTGTTGAAATCGCACTTGCATTGTTGCAATCGCACGGCGTGAACTTGTGCATCATCTGAAGTTATTTTGATTTTGACGACTTTCAAGCGAATGCTTTTGGATTTTGGATTGATTTGTTAAACATCAAACAGAAGAATCAATTTACAGTCCCATGCACGTTTGAACAATATGGAACTAGGTACTTATATCGGGTAACAATGGAGACTGATTTTACGATGCCTATACATATAATATATATAATATAATGCTTGTCCACGAAATAAAGTATTATTTCGTGGACAAGCATTATATTTATGTATGTAATTATACCTGTTTCATTACCAACAAACAGTTACATATACCTACAATAAAATATTTTACTAGTAACGTTCGTCGTGATGGCGTGACCACTTTCGCTGTTTTATACGATGAATTAACATTACTGGATCATAATTATCAATTTATAGGTGAAAGGATTTTTTGTAACTGTGCTATCTTTACTGATTTTTTATTTTCCTGTAATAAATAAACGTAAAAAACTTATCTAAATATTCTAAAGCACCTGCTTATACAGCTGAATAACTGAGCATATTTTTGTTATTTATGCTCGTACTCGAACTCATTCTATTTTCTCATAACATTAACATTGCAAAACTGAACTCAGGAACTTATTTCTGCCCTAAATATGCCTGCTGACCTTATTTTATTTACAAATTTTCATGACAATGCAACGTGTGATTTTAAAACAAGAACACAAGATTGGTGCATCTTTAGCAATTTTTAAAGTTCCGTAGTAAACTAGGAACCCTTAAAGTTTCGCCATATCCGTCTATTTGTCCGTAGCATAGTTCAAGGTCCGATAGTACTGGCATTTGCAATTTCGTTTAGGTATAGGTACGTTATTAATCACGCCGAGCAAGCTTGTGGTAGATTAAATTAAGGAAAAAAAATCACTTTCCTCCCCGAAACATACTGTATTTTTTTCCATTTGGCTAAAATCCAATAGTGTGGGGTATTCTTGATTATAGTTTTTTTTTAATAATAAGGATCACAAAAGAAAGTTTTTTTTAAAGTGTATGTATTCGGACATAACCGCTCCAGTATAAAAAAAAATAATGTCCCCTAACTTTTAATCCGTGGGTACGAAATATATGAAAAATTAAACAATAATGTTAGCCAAACAGAATACTTTAAAATGAAACTATTTTTTTGATTAACTTCGGAACGCTACACAGTGCATGCCTCGTCATGCTCTTGGCCGGTTTTTTCAACTTGTTGTTTTTTGTTGTTAATATGGCTGTTTTTTTAATGAGAATATAATTAATGTTTATCCATATAGCGGATCGCTAATTTATTGACTGCTAATTTAGGAAGATAATGGTCATTTTGTCGATTAAAAAATTAGTTACCCAATTTATGCTACCTCGTGCAATTATAATAATATATACCCGGTAAGATTTGTAAATAGAACTGCAATACAAAACTCCGAACAGAATACGAAATCGCACTTTGACTACTTAAAATACTAAATTTATACTTTTTATTACTAAAATATATAAATATATCTACGGTTCACGATTCTCGGAGATATCAAATAAAAACAGTCGACTTGTTTTTTTAAGTCGATCAGTAACAATTAATTAACAAGAATGTTATGTTTTTTCATCATTAATTAACATTATTGGTAAATTCTTGTTCATTACCTATTTATTTTTCAATTACATTTATAGCACATATTTATAGTATTAATGAAACCAAAGCACGAAGTCAGTAAGCACGGAGTAAGGGCAATGCCTTGCAATTATCATTACAGCGTATCGTATCATTAATCTGCACATTCCAACTGTATTTAATAGTTGCCAACTTATCCTGTATAACTACACTGAATCGATTTCATTTTGAAATCATCCTTATCATCATCATTATATTATTTCCTTTGAGATTCTAAGCACATCACACCACGTCAACGATGATGCAGTGTGCTACCGGCGAATGGGTATTTATTAAAATGGTGTAATGGTATGGGTTCTAATCAAACCCAGCGGCCCTACCACGAACTCCGAAGTTCACGAATTTCGGGGATTTGTCTCTTGTACTCTAATGACGCCTTTATAGGTGTGATAGAGACAAATCCCCAAAATTTTCATGATTCGGAATTCGCATAGTTACTAGCATTAAATAGGGGTCGGAAGTCGGAACTATTGACATATGGGAGCACTTTAGCCAACAAATATACGAGTATTATTGAAAAAAACTGTATCCATTTTTATTCCCTATCTCGGAATCTTCAACTTACAATGTGTGGGAGTGTAGATAGAATAGATATTTAGATATGTATATTTTATGTATGTATGTGCTATGTCAAGTCCACTTGAGAAGTTTTGTTAAAGATTTGCACCCATAGTTCCGACTCGTATTTATAAAGTCAATTATACTCTCCTTTCATCTGTGGCTGTCAAAGTTCGATCGTAAAACATATGCACAATTAAAAAACTACACTAGAAGTCCGATTTTGTCTTTTTACTGAAATAATCGTAAACTCATGCTCGAAACGTCAGAATAATATCAAACGTAAATTGACGCGTTTAATACCTGTTTGTCGTTAAAATATAATCGTAAAGCGTTAATACCAGCTTGTACTAAACATAATTATATACTTGAAATAGCTAGTAATCTATCATATTAGTTTATTAGTTTCATAAAATGCCCGCATGCCGGTAACATTACAGGCTATAGATGACTGATATATTTGATTGTCCTGTCCATACTAGTTGATAAGCGAGTTCATTTCTGAATATAAATCGAAGACGAAGGGTAGTATTTTTAGTTTTTACTGTCAATGTACATTTGTGACAGATAATTAAGGACACGATTATTTTTTCCATACAACTGCCTACAAAAATAACTTTACAAATAAGATTACTGGCCATGACTAGATATACATCTAATACGACACTCATTTTAAAATTGTACAGTTAAAAAACTATTTGTCAAATATTAGAACTTGAAAGGCATTGCTAATGATGCATATTATTAGGTACCCATTATGTTAAAAGCCCGGGTCATGGTAACATGCAGTATATTATATGTATTAAGTTTATTCACCCAAGCACATAGTGCGCTTTGCGTCGTGCTTAGGTGCACGCTATGTATTTGAGTCGAGCTTTTTGTCGCGCGACATAAGCGTCTCTCGTGCGTACTTAAAACGTCGTATTGTCAATCATTACGTCAGTCACATACGACATTTTACCATCACGGCAGCGTCATAGAAGAGTTACTATGTGTTCCTTGTTTTTTGACTGATGTCGTGTGATCTAAATTGACTTCAGATTGGTGCAAGGTGTGATTAATGTCATAAGTATGAGTGTCTGTTTTGTCAGACACTAACAAAGTACTTCCTGTACCCACAGATTACTTCCACTCGTTACGTGTAGGTACAGTCGAGGAAATTTAATGTTTAGCACTTTGCGGTTCAAGTTCATTTGGTAGTTTTGTATGTACTAATCACGTCCAATGTAAAGTGAGCCATAAACTGCTAAATATTCAATTTCCTCGACCGTACGTAATCTCATAGTATAGTCTTACTTATACAAGTTATAAACTGACTCCAAAAAAATAGGTTCTCAATTCGACTGTTTTTTTTGTATGTGTAGTATGTACAAGATGTTACTCGATATTTCCAAAAAACGTGAGCCGATTTTAATTTTTTTTATACGAATGTGTAGATATCAACACGAAATCGAAATCGGCACCAAGTTAGGGTCAGGTGATGGGATCTTGGAGAAATCGGTTGAAATCGGTTTTTTTAGGGTTCCGTAGCCCAAATGGCAAAAACGGAACCCTTATAGATTCGTCATGTCCGTCTGTCCGTCTGTCCGTCTGTCCGTCTGTCACAGCCGATTTGCTCGGAAACTATAAATGCTACAGTAACGAAATTTGGTAAGGATATGTGTTGTATGAACCGCTACAGGATTATGATACTAAATTGTAAGAAACACCATTGGGGTGGGGGCCCTCCATACATGTAACTGAGGGATAGAATTTTTTTTTTAGTTGTACATAAGCGTGTGGGGTATTAATAGAAAGGTCTTTGAAAATGATATGAAGGTTTATACATCACATTTTTATTTAAGGAAATCGTTTTTGAGATATCAGCTCTCAAATTCTGAAAAATGTGTCCCCCCCCTCTATTTTTTAAACTACGCGATATAAAATTCTGAAAAAAAAAATGTTAGTAGTAGTAGTAGTAGTAAATCACTTTATTGTACACGGTATATGTTACAACACAGTTATAAAGAAATATAAGTACAAAGGCGAACTTATCCCTATAAGGGATCTCTTCCAGCTAACCTTTGAGAAATTGAGTGGAGATTCGAAAGTTTAGATAGACAAACTCACATGATGCACAATAAATAAATAAAATACATTATCTCTAAATGAATAGAATACACATATAACTTTTATCATAAAATACATAGACTACATATCAGTATACATAAATATTATACAAATGAAATATATAAAAATAATAGAACTGCTAAAATGTCAGTAATTAACCTAATCACCGTTGGTGGACAACCACATCTTTTTAATATTAGCCCTGAATGATGCCACAGACTGGCACTGCCGCAGGGATAGAGGCAAAGCGTTCCACAATTTCACAGCGTGTACAGTGAAAGACTTAGCATACGTTTAGCTAGTCTACCTGTAGCTAGATAGCTAAATCGACGGCCCCTACGTAAGTTGTCGTAAGTCGAAAATGGCAAGTTTACAGGAGAGCACTTTAAAGTTTTAAATGTGTATGGTGGTCACATAGTTCAACGGATTGCTTTGAAAATTGGCATAAACATTAATAAAGATACTGTCTTTATAATGATATAATTACTTTTTTGATATATTTCATATTTTTGCCGGAATTGCACTTACCACAGTATATGTCGGAGAAAAGAATCTAAAAATTGTCGTATGTATTACTAACTTCACTTTACGCTGATGGTCATAAATGGTCATTTATCGTAAGTTATACATACTACGAGATACGTCGGAATTATGCGTGAAAGTTTTGTCGTATCTGTTATTTACTACATTGTTTTGCGGAATCGTTATAAAAATTTTATGGAACCCTGATGGAATATTTTGAGAAATTTAAGCAGGTGAATAGTTTTTTGTGTGTTTTATTTTGAAAAATAGATCGGGTACAGTATTTTAGTGTACATTTTCTGGAAACACGACATTTTCCCGAAAATGAATGAAGACGAGATTATGTAGTTGAGTTTGATGTAGCTTCACTGTTTGCAAGTACTGGAAACTATATAAGGGTGGATCAACCTTTTTCTGTATGTTATTGCCATGGTTACGGTCGCCTGAACCACGCTAGTTTTATGCAAGATTATGCTATTTGAACTATGGAAACATGCATTATTCTGGTGTTGGTAAGTCCATTCCTCGAACATTTCTTTAATATGATCCTTGTTGGTCGAAAATGTCGAAATAAAATATTTTTTGATTTTAATTTGAATTTCCTGAATAGTTGCTATTTCGTTTGGCAAGGGGAGTATTATTCGCAGATTGAAGCAAAGAGTAATATATACTTACGTTTAATTATATCCTCCTGACGTTTCGGGCATGAAGCAAAGAGTTCTCTTATAATGTTGTAGTCCTGGTACTGGTCAACATTTTCATGGAAAAATTTGAGCAGAGGGCATTCAAGAGTTGTCCGAATAGGCCGAGATGCTGGTTACGAAATGTTGATGACGTTGTGCTGTAATTCCTGATTTCTGGTGTTGGTAAGTCCGTTCCTTAATGGGCCACCTACAAACATGTACTACATGCATTTTTGCATAATTTAAGTGTCATAATTTTGCATAAAACCAGCGTGACTCAGGCGACCGCAACCATGGCAATAACAGACAGAAAAAGTTGATTCACCCATGAAACTAACTAAAAATATTGTAGCTCGTAACGACTTACCTACTGTGTACATGAAATTCATCAAACATTTCCTGAATAGTTGCTATTTCGATTGGCGAGGGGAGTATTATTCGTAGATTGAAGCAAAGAGTTCTCTTATAATGTTGTAGTTCTGGTACTGGTCAACATTTTCATGGATGAATTTGAGCAGAGGGCATTCGAGAGTTGTCTGAATAGACCGAGATGCTGGTTTACCAAATGTGGATGATGTTTTTGCTATAATTCCTGACAGAGTTGTTGATGTGTTACTTATCGATCTTAATGATATGCATCCCAGAATAAATTCCACATTTAAGAGAGAGGTGGATGGCACATTTCGTTTTCTTGATGGGTTAGTAATGCTAGGTCAGAATGATCGTATGTCACAAAAAGTCTATAGAAAACCTAACCTTTTCTCGCGGTCCTTTGATTCACAATAATACATGCGAAATGAGTTTATATCGTTTATTCACATCACATCATTCGCCTATTCACCTAGTTCACTGCTGGACACAGCTTAGGTATCTCCTATTACCTCCTGTTATCTAAATTATTACAAATGTTGCAACATGTCAGATGAGACGAGACGTTGAAGAGCTTGGAGAGGAATAGATAATAGGTATGGTTGGTGACAAAGTCAAGGTCAGGCACGTTTCGAAATCACCACACAGTAGAGAGAGAGGGCACCAGTATTCTTGCCTCATATTAAAGGTGTGACAAACGAAATAGGACGCCTATTACGCCGGAGGTTTAGCATTGAGACCATTTTGCGTCCTCATACCATTATGAGTATTTCTTATGCTCTCCAAAGGACGGGAATTCACTGGCAGCTCGGGTGTTTATGAGATACCGTACGACTTCGGTAAGGAACGACATAATGAGTCTAGACTCGGAGCAAATATCTAGTGTCAAGGACAGGGAGATAGACAACTCGGCCGTGGTGGACGCATACGACACAGGCGTTACATTTCTTAAACTCTTTGATAAAGCGAGAATGCTGGTACGGTAAGGATGCTACCTGCCACGGAAGATATACAAAGCGATTAAGATTAATTTCAATCGGGATGGGGGCTGGACAGAGCCAACCGCATGGAAGCTGGTAATCTCCGAGCTAATAATGATTGGTTACGTAGTGTTTGGTGACACAAACCTGCAGTCGGACATGACATCAGTGCCGGCGCAAGACCACCATTTACCGAGTTTAACCATTTAATTATAATTTTGTACACTTAGTACATAAAAACAGTCTGTCATTCAGCATTAGAAACGTAATTTTGAAATTATAATCATAGACATGGCAGATTAATGACTTCTCTCACAGTGCAAAGACAAAAAAAAAATCAGTTAACAAAAATGCCTTCAGGTTCAACTACATCATAAATATGAGATCAATATTAAGTGTTTTTCAGCGTAATTATAATCATAAAGAACAGTTATAATTATCAGGCTTTCATGATTGAAGTGATATGATTGTTTTGTCTTCGACACTATCACAAAAATTGCCGTTTTAAAACAGTGAATTCTGCATATCTTTATCGTTTGGTTCAAAAGGAAGCGGCGAACCTGTATAATGAGCAGGAATTATTGAAATACGCCAACATTATAATTGTAAAGTGTAGTAACTCTGTATTTGATCCGGCGCATAATGTCTTAAATATCACTTACAATAGAAATTTAAAAACAATTTCCGACGAAAAATATCTTAAGTACACATACAACACAAAAAAATAAATAAAATCCAACGTAAATAGTAGCATGTTAAACTTAAGACAAAACACCGATCTTAAACTCCGAAGTAAGTTGTGGTAAGTGATAACATACTACAGTATTCACCGGTATTACAAAAAAAAAATCAAAATCCATACTAATTAATTCGCACCTGATTTCTGAGTGAAATCCAACAGATTGCCAACTTTGCTTAGTGGTTTTAAATCATTTTTATTTCTGAACCGTCTTTTATTTCATCTCGGACCACTTTTTCTTTTAACTCCAACGGATGATGACGGAAATGTTTCAAAAATTAATTTTGGTCTTGCAGGGAATTTGAGTTTTTTCCCGATGCAGTGTCTTACTTTTATCGAATAAAATGTATCGTTTATCCATTTTTGTCTCATCTAGTTGTTAATTTTTGGTAAAAAATGATCACTCACGAAAAACCACTGCTCCACCGCGTATAAGATCGTAACTGGCACTTACGCTGCGCGAGCGCGGGTGGCCGCCCCGTATTAATTGTCGTAAGTACACTTACTACAGTATACGACGGTGCTTTTTTAAGATACGATAGTTTTCGGGTGTCAAAAACCTATTTGTAATAGGTTTTTTTAATTTTTTCTTCGTGGAACGGAAACATTGCTAAAAGATATGATGTTTTATGAAATAAAAACAAAATCCCAAATTTCAAGTTACGACAATTTACGTAGGGGCCGTCGAAATCTCTCTGTTAGATAAGGTGGAGAAGTAGGGTTAAAGAGTATGTTGAAAAGCAACGACAGGACATGCACATCTCTGCGCTGGCGGATCGGAAGCCAGCCGAGTTGGGACCGAAAGCTAGAAATGTGATCGTATTTCCGGAGACCAAATATGTACCTAATACACACATTCTGCAAGCGTTCTAGCTTACATAGCAGCTCTTCATTAGGATCCAGAAACGCAATGTCACCATAGTCCAGGAGAGGGAGTAAAAGAGACTGGGCCAGAGTAAGCTTGGTATGGAGCGGGAGGAAATTTTGTAAGCGCCTCGCGCCTGAGAGAGTGGAGAGAACTAAACATTTTTTGACTCACCTCTGCGATATGTGGCGACCAAGATAGGGTCTGGTCAAGGGTGATACCTAAATTCCGAACAGTAGAGGAGAATGGGATAGGAGTGCCGTCGAAAATTACTTTAGGTACCACCATCTCTGAGAGCCTACCTATAAAGTGAGAACTGCCAATAACAATCGCCTGCGACTATATGTTATGCACATTAATAAACTCTATCAACGATTTTTGGTTTAATTAAATTATCTCCTATAGTTTTTGAGGTAGGTTGATTTAACTGTATTTTTTTAATAATAAATTGATAATGGTACGGACTACGAAACCCTTTGCGCGCGAGTCCGACTCTTTTTAAGGGTAAACTTATGCACATAAAGTGATAATTTTCCGCACGTGTGCAGGAATGAATTTTCATACTACTTTTCCACACGTCCTGGTTGGTACTGCTGAAATAGTCTGGGTTTCCTCGCATAATGCATTGTAAAATATTGTAAGATAAACATGTTGAAATGTAGGCTGTTTTCTAACTCGTGTCGGTTTAAAAACACTCGCTTCGCTCGTGTTTTATAGTCAGAAAGAGGCCTACTTTAGTATCCTTAGAACTGATTATATATATAAATATTGATGAACTATTTTGATTTATGTTTTTTACGTAGGTAATCAGTCACCCTTATGTACTATAAATCGACCCCGGCCGACCAAATGGCCGAGTGGTTTAGGCATCAGCGGCCCTACGGTGAAAAACGAAATTCGTAAATTTTGAGGATTTGTCTCTCTCACTCTAATGACGCCTTCATTTGAGTGACAGAAAAAAATTCTCGAAATTTACGAATTTCGGTTTTCGCGGTAGTAGGCCAACCGTATAAGCTGACGTATAAGTGCATTAATGTTCGAACAGTGCACGCAATCTATTATATGACATAATGGCCCGACAAGTTTCAGGAAACTTTGTTTCAAACCATTAGCATCACTTGTTCACTTTTTATCGTTCAATGAAAGCTGTCTGATGTGGCATGTTCACATTAGTAGTTGTATATTTCAGTTTTAATTGCATAGCAGACAAATAAATATAGCCTGATAGTATAGTTCGAGAAATATAAATTGAATGTTTATTTTTACTATAATGTAGGTAGAAAGTTACCAATTTATATTTCACGAACTATAAGCAATTGCAGTCATTCAGGTGGGGTGTTTCCGGCATTAAATAAATAATGAATGAAATGCAACTATCAATATCACTGTCACGGAACAATCGTATGTACGTTTCGTGTAAGTTTAAAATACAATTATAAGTAATTTGAGTGTAAACGTATTATTTTCAGCTTGTAATAAAATAATATTTACGATTTATATAAATGTTGGATGAAATATAATGTAAGCAAATATTATAATTTGCCAATTATTAAATACCTTAGGGCATCTTAACCAAATCGACCTAGTCCCACGGTAAGCTCAATTAAGGCTTGTGATGCGGATACCATGCTACGATATATAATAGAGAGATACATACAGATACTTAAACACATATACAGCCATGACCAAGGAACAAATATTTGTGATAAATAAATACACAAATAATGCCCTCGCCGGGATCGTCGGCAGCCTCCAGCTTCTTACTTCTAGCTTCGTAGGCAGGGTCGCTACCAACTTTAGTCGGCCCGGGGAACCTTGATCCCTATGGCAGCTGTCAGTTCAATACATTACTCGTCAAGACGCGATATTGTTGACAGATAATGTATGGAACTGACAGCTGTCATAGTCATAGGGATTAAGGTTTCCCG